>CM062613.1:56696525-56722384 GCA_025617555.3 Puccinia polysora | reverse complement strand
TTTTGTGAACGGTGGATTCAGCTTGAAACAGAGGTGTTGTGAGTTAGGAGTCAGAATCCATACAGTTTATTGCAAATGCCCGTGCGGCTAGATATGTTATATATAACTGTCACAGATATGTGATATGCAATGTGAAACACAAGATATGTATTATGTATATAGGAAAATGTAGTATATATATTGGAATATGTAGTATGTATATAGGAACATGTAGTATGTATATAGGAACATGTAGTATATATATAGAAACATGTAGTATTTATATAGGAACATGTAGTATGTATATAGGTGTTGGATTACTGAGGATATCCAGAGATGAGAGTCAGAACAGAAGGATAGAATTTCATAACAATGAGATGAGTTGACAAATGAGAAAGGAGACACAACTTACCTGAGGATATCCAGAGATGAGAGTCAGAACAGAAGGATGAGAGAAGAGTCCGTCCGTCTGGCTCCCATTCTGTCCTCAGGTATAGACAGGATTGGTGAGTGTCACAGATAGTGTGACATGACAACTATGAGTGCGCGGACATGACAACTGGGGGCGCACACTGGGTGATTGTGAGAGGCAGACTGATGAATGACAATGAAAGGAGACTTGAAGACTGATGAATGAAATGAGAGGTGAATTGATGGAAACAAGAAACAGAGTGGAATAAAAATGAAGAAAATGAAAACAAGGAAACTGGGAAAGAAAAAAGGAAATGAGGCGATACAAGTACTCTAACACCCCCCCTTGCTGAGCACATCATACCAGACCAAAGAGAAACCAGTGCTTCTGGAGGAGGATTTTGGCAAGAGGCTTTGTCAGCATGTTGGCCAGCATTTCCACGGAGGAGACAAGGAGGATGTTGAAGAGGGATTGGCTGACGCATTCGTGGATGAAGTGGTGTCTGGCGTCTATGTGCTTTGTCCTGGAGTGATGTAGAGGATTTCTTGCCAGAGCTTTGGGACCGCTGTTGTTGGTGAATAGGGTGACAGGCGCAGAGCCGCAAAGATTGAGTTTGGAGAGAAGTGTTTGGAGCCAGAGGCCTTCCTTGCATGAGTCGGATAGAGCCTTGTACTTGGCTTCAGTGCTGGAGAGGGAAACCGTTGGTTGTTTCTTTGACTTCCACAAGATGGAACCCAAGCCAAGGCAGAACGTGTAGCCGGAGGTTGATCTTCTATTGCCTTCATCTTCGGCCCAATCCGAATTGGTGTACCTGACAAGGTTCAGAGTTTGACCACCGATAAAAAGCCGCAAATGGCTCAATCCTTTGAGATATCAAAGAATTTTTATTGCAACGTGCCAATGATTGAGCAAGGGGTCTTGAAGGAATTGGCTGAGTTTTCTGACGGCGAAAGCAATGTCGGGGCGCGTGCACTGAGAGACCCAGAGCAGGGACCCAATGAGCTGATTGTATTTGGCGGGGGACACAGGGGTGTCTGGCAGCCGCTTTTGAAGGTGCTTGAAAGACGTCAAAGTAGGCAATTGAGCAGTCTTTGAATCAGATGGGGAGAGAAAGCGATCGCATACCAATGTGATGTAGTGGGACTGCCCGATGGAGACCGTCTTCCTTTCCCAATCGCGCTGGACTGACAGGGACAGGAACAGATTAAGATCTTCATCCAAGCCGACTTTGAATTTCTTGCTTATGACCTTGACAAAACTGCTTACAAAGCAAGCTGTTCCAACAACATCTAGGTCGTCCACGCGAGCAGTGACAACCCCAACTATGGTACCGTTGTGTAGCTTGAAGTACAAAGACGGATTGTAGGATGATTGAGTCAGGCCGAGGGACGTTATTGCGGAGCTCAGTTTGACATTCCATTGGGGAGGGGATTGGCGGAGACCGTAGATTGCGCGTGAAACTTTGCAGACCCAGTCCGGTCTGGATGGATCTTTGAAACCAGGGGGCTGAGACATTTAGACGGGCTCGTCCAAACAGCCATTCAGGAATGCGCTCTTGAAGTCAATCTGTCAGCCGACCCAATCTTCGCAACCAAGGAGAGAAAGGACAAGGCAAAGACTTTCCAGATGGAGCGTTGGCGCAAACACTTTGGAGAAGTTGAGTCCTTGAACTTGGGAAAATCCCATGGCAACTAGTCGTGACTTCAGCTTTAAGATTGATCCGTCTTCACAACGCTTGACTCTGAAAACCCACTTGCACCGGATGAATTTCCAACCTTTTGGAGGAAGGACTAGCTTCCAGGTGCCCATTCCTTGAAGAGAGGACATCTTGTCCTGAGCGGAGATAAGCCAGCGGCGTCTGTGGGGGGACTTCAGGAGCTGTTTCCACGTCTTTGGTGCGGTCAGGTTGTCCTTGGCTGAGGCTGATTGAGAGAAATTTCCAAAACAAGAGGGAGAACAGCAACGCCTAGATGAGCGTTGAACGGGAGGAGGCAGAGACGGGGGAGCAACCGGTTGGGGGGGAGGTCCTACCAGAGAAGGGGGTGTAGAGGGGACAGGGACAGGAGAGGAAGGGGAGATAGGCGGCAGGGTGTGATCATGTAGTGGAGGAACCCAGTCGGAGTTGGACAAATCAACACTTACCAAGCGTGGCTGGGGAGGGGAGATGGGGTGAGGGGAGGAGCAGGTTGCGTCGGGAGGGTTGGGCGGTGGTGTGAGAGAGGGTTGGGTGATTGGGCCGTCCAATAGTGTTGGTGGGGAGGAAGTTGCAGATGTGGACGCGGTTTGGCGTGTTGGAATGGGTGGGAGGTCGATGTTAAGCGCAAGTTCAGGAGTATCCGTGGTGCTGGAGGGTTGGACGCTTGGGAAGATGATGTCGTTGAAGATGCAGTTGCGGGACTTGATTACTTTCTGATTTTTGGAGTCAAGAATACGGTACCCATTTCCATCTGGCAAATAGGATAGCAGGGTGCCGGAGCCACCTTTTTTGTCAAGTTTTAGGCGATTTGGCTTGGGGACTTTATACCAGACTCGGCAACCAAATGGGTGGAGATAGGAAAGAGGGATGTCCTTGCAACGGAGGAGCGAATTTGGAGAGACAAATCCTGATGGAGTTTTGCAGGGAAAATAATTGAAGGCAAATGTTGAATGACGCAGAGCGTCCACCCAAAAAGATTTTGGAAGATTTGAGGATATGAGTGAGGCTCTGATCATGTTGCAGATAGTACGGTTTGAACGTTCAGCAACACCATTGAGTTGTGGGGAGTGTGGTGGCCTGGGCTTGAGGGTTATTCCTTTTGATTCGAGATAGACCTTCATAGGATTGTTGATGTACTCTCCTCCATTATCTGTGCGTAGGGTACTGACTTGCGCTTGGTATTGATTTTCAAAGAAGGGAATAAAGATTTCGGTGAAGTTGAAAACGTCCAACTTTTGTTTGATGGGATAGGCAAAAAGAGCCTTTGAGTAGTCGTTGATAAATGTGACAAAATATTTGTAACCTTCTTGAGACGTGGTTTTGAAACTGCATACGTCCGAGTGAATGAGTTGTCCAGCTCTGATGGATCTATGGCTGAGTCAAGTGTGGAATGGGGTTCTAGTCATTTTTGATTGGATGCAAGTTGGGAATTGCTGGACTTCTAGATCATTGGATGGATGCGGTGAGACATTTTGAGTCTTCAGCAGTTTCTTGAGAGATTTCAGGTTGAGGTGTGATAATCTGCTGTGGTATCCGAATAGACTGTTATCAAAGGAGTGAGTGACAGACGTGGAGAAGAAATTGTGTCCACTCACAACCTGTTTGGGTAGATAGTAAAGATTGCCGTTTTGATATCCGGATTGGAGAGCTGGAGCAGTCAAGTCTGTGGTGTTTTTTTCGTACACACTGCAGCCGTCTTTGGAGAAAACCACTAAAAGACCAGCGTCTCACATGTTTGACACAGAGAGGAGTGGCTCATTGAGTTTTGGAACGACAAGAGATCAAATTGGACAAAAAGGGAGATTGAGTGATCCTTCCGCCACAGAAGTGATTGTTGAGCCGTCCGCAAGGCGTATAGGGGTAAGATTTGGACTTCTGTCTATGACCTGATATTCGTAAGGAGTCATTGAAATTGAACATCCAGAGTCTATGTTGAAATCTTGCTTCAGGATGGATGTCAAGTGTGTGAGGTTGCCAGAGGTTGAACCGGCGTGGACTATAATTTGTGAGTTGGAGAAATCGTCTGAGTCATCCTCTTCAGAGTCATTTTTGATCATCACTTAATTTGCGTTAACGTTTGAAATCTTTTATTTTCCTCCCTTTTTGTTAGATTGCTCTGGATTGCTTTTCTTTGATCGCTCAAGTATTGCAAGTACTTCAGGGCATCTGGAAAATGAGTGTCCCTCAGTTTTGCAGTTTGTGCAATAATACACTCTAGAGAAACCGCCAGAGTTTTGGATTGACTTTTCTTTCTTTCTTGACAACAGTTTTGATATAAATTTTGCGTTTGCGAAATGAACAGTTTCATCTTCAATTTGAGTCTTTCTTCTTAGATTTTCTTGCTTAAGAGCTGTTATGATTTTGGATGATGGAACCAATTCTGCGTTCATCATGCTTGAGACACATCAGAGCCAGTTGTTGGGTAAAGAGAGCAGAATTGCGGTAGATTGGAGGTCATCGGCCGTAAGAGGATTCTTGGGTGTGATGAGAGATTCAAGTTTTTTTCCATAGAAAACTATTTCGGAAAGGTGAGCAGGCATGTCCTTATTGTTAAGTTTTGTGAGGAGAAGTTTTCTGAGCCAGTACATTCTTCCTCCTGAAGAGTTGTCTTGGTGAGCTTCCTTAAGTGCGTTCCACATTCCCAATGCGCTTTCTTCATGCTTTTGTATATATTGGAAATTGGCTGGAAGAATTGACCTTGAGATCACCAAACAGACGGCTAGATTATCTCTTGACAGAGTTTCTGGGTTGGTTTTGATTGGTTTGTTGTTGATCAGATAGCTGACTCCTGAGGCTCTGAAGTGGATTCAAAGGATCATAGCCCAGTCAAGGTAGTTGGATTCTGATCCTGGTGAGTTCAGTGTCATGATGGAGGGAGTTTCAAGAACGGGGTGAGAAGATTGAGGTTTGTCCATTGTTGGTAGTGACAAAGTATGGAAGTATGGATTAATAGTTTAACAACTCAATTCAGTTGGATCCTTCTATGACCTGTTTAGTTGATTGATGGCAGCTTGTTGAGCTCTGGGCTCATAACCTGTTGGATAACTGAGGATATCCAGAGATGAGAGTCAGAACAGAAGGATAGAATTTCATAAAAATGAGATGAGTTGACAAATGAGAAAGGAGACACAACTTACCTGAGGATATCCAGAGATGAGAGTCAGAACAGAAGGATGAGAGAAGAGTCCGTCTGTCTGGCTCCCATTCTGTCCTCAGGTATAGATGGGATTGGTGAGTGTCACAGATAGTGTGACATGACAACTATGAGTGCGCGGACATGACAACTGGGGGCGCACACTGGGTGATTGTGAGAGGCAGACTGATGAATGACAATGAAAGGAGACTTGAAGACTGATGAATGAAATGAGAGGTGAATTGATGGAAACAAGAAACAGAGTGGAATAAAAATGAAGAAAATGAAAACAAGGAAACTGGGAAAGAAAAAAAGGAAATGAGGGGATACAAGTACTCTAACAATAGGAACATGTAGTATGTATATAGTAACATGTAGTATGTATATAGGAACATTTATTATGTATATAGGAACATGTAGTATGTTTATAGGAGGCTATGTTTGTGTATCACAATAATATGCCTAAAAATAAATGGACTGTTGCTGTTATGCAGAGAAAATATGTTCTTATTAGGGCATATCAAAGTTAACCAAACCCACCATTTTTTAATGGTGGGTTTCAACCCTAATCTGCCATTTAAACATGCCATTAAAAATCAAAAAAACCCACTTATTTCACATCAGATGTGTCAAAGTTAACATGGAATAAGTGGGTTTTTTCAAATAAAGTATTTAAAGGCTTCTGCCACCTGTCCACGTCATCCATTCCTGGCTTCCCACCTTTGTCTACCTCCAACCTCATTGCAAATTTTTTTACCTCCAGCTTCATCATAAAAAGGTTCACCACTTTAATCACTTTATCACTCTCATCATCACTCTCATCAATTTATCACCTTCATCACTTGATCACTCACCACTTTATTGCTCTCATTGCTTCATTGCTCTCATTGCTTCATTTCCCTCATCACTCTACCTCCAACCTAATCCAAAGAATCCAATCACTGTTTTATTTCTCTTGTCACTTTATTGCTCTCATCACTTCATATCTCTCATCACTTTATCTTGCTTGCCACTTTATCCCTCTCATCACCTTATTGCCCTTACTCTTTCCAAAGGTCCCCTCATCAAACCTCCCCCCGCAAGTCCACAAAAAAGTACAACACACCAAAGCAAACATTTCCAAGGAACTCCACAACAAAAGATCCTCCCCCATCAGCTTCCAAGGGCTGAAACAATCCTCCCCTGTCAGCTTCCAAGAGCTCAAGTCAGCTCAAGAGAGCTTATCACATCATCCTGGTCAACTGGCTCAAAATTCCCTCCAACTATGATGCCTGCTTTGGATTGGGAAATGAAACATGTGTTGGCCAACCTCCATCCTCTAAGGTCAACGGTTATCTCCTGATGGACAATGAACTTAAGAACAAAACAAAAGGTAGGCTGGATCTGTCATCCAAAAAGATGAGGGAGCAATTCAAGAATTATTGAGCCAAGTAAAAAAAGGCCGACTCCATGTCAATCTCCACCGGCTTTGGTATCACCAACTCTGACAAAGCCAAGGGAATCAACTCAGTGGTTGATAAGTTGGACTCCATTTGTCCTTTTCATACTCAAATGGATGAAAGATTTGGAAAGAAGGCCAACATCACCCCTTTAGCTGCAATCAATGCCCAACAATCTGTCTCATTGGGTTTCCCAAAAGGCAAAATGGACCTTTGCATTCTCCAATTTCACCAGCTTCAAATGGGATTTATTTGTCTTGGATATTCCCAGAATGGATGATACCATTCTAGGCCATGATTTTCTAGTCCACTGGAATCCGGATGTGAATTGGCAAGAAGGAGTAATTAACCTTCAAACCTTGGAACCCCAGGAGACTAACCCTTCCGTCAAACAGGAATTAAACAGCCTACCTGACACTGTCAATGAGTTGGATGACACTTTTCTGCCAGGAGATTGGCAATATCCTGACCTTCATTCCCATGTTCCCTCTTCACATTTAGGAGCTATTGCTTATTTTTAAAACTTACCTCTTCCTTGTTTCTTCAAAGAGAAACAGGCACCAACCAAACGGTGTATTTTGAGCTCCCTAATCCTCTTGCATCATGCAAGCACTTTGAATCCCTTGCTCAAAGATGACAAGATTGAAGATTTAGAAATCATTCAAAATTCTTTACCTTCTGTTTATCATGAATTTGCTGACCTCTTTACAGCTTGAAAAGAAGATAAACTTCCTCCATTCTGTTCTTACAATCATAAGATCAAACTTACTGGCCCACCGCCAGCACCAAGACCAGTCTACTCCCTCTCAAAGCAGGAATTAACTGCGCTTCAAGAATACATTGCCAAAAATGTATTGAAAGGATTTCTTTGACCAAGCAATTCAAACACCGGTTCACCTATCTTATTTGTTCTGAAGAAAGATGGTGGACTTTGCCTTTGTGTTGAATATAGCAAACTGAACCAGGTAACCTGGAAGAATGCCTACCCAGTACCGTCTATGTTGCACCTCCTTACTCTCTTTCATGGAGCTGCTTATTTCTCAAAGTTATACCTTCAAGGCGCCTATAACCTAGTTTGCATTGAAAAAGGCCTTGATTATTTGACTGAAATGAGAACACGGTTTGGCAGTTATGAGTATACCGTCATGCCCTTTGGCCTCTGCAATGCTCCTTCCACTTTTCAACATTTTGTCAATGACATTTTTTCTGACCTTGTAGAGAAATATCTTGTTGTGTATCTTAACAATAGACTAGTCTACTCAAAAACTTTTGGGGATGACATTGCACATGTGCAAGAGGTGCTGCAGCAACTTTGCAAGATTGACCTGTTTGCAAAAGCCTCTAAGTGCAAATTTCATACTCCTTCTCTTCAATTTTTAGGTTTCATAGTCTTTCAGAAATGACTATTGATGGGCCCAGCCAAAAGCCAACGCATATTGGACTGGCCTTCACCTTCCTCTGTTAAATCCCTTCAATTTTTCCTTGGTTTCAGTAACTTTTACAGGAGTTTTATTGAGCATTGTTCCAAGAAAACCGTAAACCTCACTAACCTTCTTCAAAAAGACACTCATTTTTTTTTCACAGAAAAAGCTACTTGGGAGTTTGAAGCTCTGAAGAAAGCCTTTACCACTGCTCCAATACTTTCTCACTTTAACAAGCTAGCTTGCACTATGGTCAAAACAGATGCAAGCAACTATGCCATTGCAGGAGTAATCTGGCAGTTTTCCTCCTCTTCTTCTCTTTTTCATCCTGTAGCTTTTGAGTCTCACAAATTGCTGGCTGCAGAGCTTAATTATGAGATTCATGACTAGGAACTTCTTGAAATTTTTTTTTGCTTGAAAAAATGGTTTTCATACCTTTTTAGCCTTGTGGAACCTTTTGAGGTCTTAAATGATCACAATTCTTTGAAATATTTCATGAGATCAAAATTCCTTAAACGCAGAAAGGCATGTTGGGCCAAATACCTCTCCAAGTTCAACTTTACAATCATGTACCGTCCTGGGAAACAAGCGGTAGTCCCTGATGCTTTGTCACGTTGGCACAACATTTACCCAGGAGGGGGGAACACCTTTGCCAAAAAAAATCCTGAAAATGTTAGGAAACTTTTCTCAACCCAGTCTGCCAAACTCAGTTTGATCATCACTCACCTTGGAGATCTGGCTTCCAAACTACAACAAGATCAACTCAATGACCTCAATTGTAGCAAACTTTGCAAGAAAGAAAACTTATTAGATAGCGATTATAGTATTGACAAAAATGATTATTTAGTTTATAAAAATTGTATAGTAGTACCAGATAATCCTTGCATTAAGTTAGATATCTTTGAGTCAAGGCATGATTCCCCGCTTGCTGGTCATTATGGGCAGGATAAAACCTACCAATTGATTGCACAAGACTTCTATTGGCCTGGTATGAACAATGAAGTAAAAGACTATGTTAACGCGTGCTATGATTGCAATTGGAACAAGTCCTTGAAACACCAGAAGTATGGTCTGCTCCAGCCACATCTAATTCCACCAATTCCTTGGCACTTGCTTTCTATGGACTTCATTTTGCAATTACCTATTTCTAGTGGTTATCATTATTTTTTAGTAGTAGTAGATTGCTTCTCAAAGATGGCTTTATTTCTTTACATTAATGTGACGGCCTCTTTGGAAGACTTAGCTAATTTATTTATAAGAATATGTATTCTTGAAACATGGTCTCCCTGATAATATAATTAGTGATTGTGGATCTTTTTTTTTCTCTAGCTTCTGGACCTTGCTGTGTCAACATTTGAAGATTACCCGCAATCTATCAATGGCTTACCACCTGGAAATGGATTGCCAAACAAAGCAGATCAATCAGATATTCAAACAGCATCTTTGAATGTAGGTCTCCTACCAACATGACAACTTTTCACAATGGCTCCAATTAGCCAAATTTGCCTACAACAACTCCACTCATTTCTCCACCAAACAGCCACCCTTCCAGGCTCTTTATGGTAGAAACCCAACTTTCTCTTCCCTTCACGTAGCACCTTCTCAACCTGCTACCAATTACCTTAACCACATCCAATCCCTTCAATTGCAACTTCAAACCAACCTTGAAGCAGCAAACCAGCGCTACAAGGAACAAGCAGATTGACTTTGCACTTTGGCCTCAACCTTTGCAGTAGGATATTGGGTATGGCTCAATGCTTGCAATATTTGCAGTACTTGCCCAACTTGTAAACTCTCTGAAAGAAATCTTGGCCCCTTCAAAGTCAAATAAATGGTCTCCCCTAATGCCTTTAAACTTACCTTACCTTCAAAATGGAAAGGTATCCACCCGGTCTTTCACGTTTCCCTCCTAGAGCCAGCTCAAGTCCTATACCCAGGCAAGACTCATCCCCCTTGATAAGATTTCATCTAAATTTCTTAGAACATAGAACCAGCAGACTGAGGACAACGGGTTAGACTTTTGACAAATCATATAAGAAATGAGAAACAAAAGAAAAGAAAAGATGAGAAAACCAACAGCTTCGAGTTATTTCAAATTAGGCAGAGATCAGACAGCGTAGGGAGTTTATAGAGTGGGAAGAGTTTAGACGCAGATAATTGGGCTTAGACGTAGACGATTGATGACTACAAATCCAATGGAGTTGTCAGAGAGATCGTGCTAAGAGGTTCTTGGGGATTATACTCTTACCAGGCATGTGTTAGTTCACGAAGAGATAGATCGGGTGCAAGAGTTGAGTGGAGATAGATTTGAGTCAAAGCAGGTTCATAGAGCAAGAAGAGGCAAGCAAGGTCATGAAAATGAAAGATAAAAAGATAAAAAGAAAAAGATAGAAAGAAATAATGAAAAGATAATCACTGATAATCAAACAACAATGAAGAAAGAGAGGAGTCAAGACAAAGTAAGACAAGAGGTCACCCGGGTCGTCCCGTGGTGTGAGAGAACCCAGATGATACAGACATGTCACACAAACTTCCGCGGACGCGTACAGATGTATTCATTGAGCTCATCCTAACACTCCCCGTGACTGATGAGAGTGTAATCCTGAAGTTCATTGATGTGTCTTGTCGTAGATTGTATTTTGGAGAAGTTGCAGGGAAGTTGATGAGGAAGATTTTGTGAGGGAATCTGCAATCATGGCATGACTTTGAATTAGAACTAGGTTGAACTCATTGTTTCCATAATCTTCACGTAAACCTTTGGTTTTAATATCTATGTGTCTAGACTTTGAATGTGAGCCAAACCGCTTGATCTTATTGTCCAATCCTTTGTTATCTATGTGTAGAGTAGGCTTGGGTTCTGAAACTTGATGAATCTCACTGATGAGATGTTTAATCCATTTAACTTTGAGGTAGCAATCAAGTAATGCATTCAATTCTGATTTGGTAGACGAGTAGGTGATGTTTCTTTGTCGAGTGGAGTTCCAGATGACTGGACTACCATAGTGAAGAACAATGTATCCAGTTTGGGATTTACAAAAGGTTGGATCATCTCCCCAAGTCCCATCGCTGAAGCTGGAGAGCATCTCTTGGCCTGGTTCATATTTGATTACGATTTTGAGATGTTTAGTGGTTTTTAAATATTTCCATACCTTTTTGACTTCCCTCCAGTGAGTCATGCCGGGTTTTGTATTAAATCTGGCCAGACTAGACACAGAGTAGGAAATATCCGGTCGAGAGTAGTGGGCCAAGTGGTTGAGAAGGCCAATTGCTGATCTGTAATTAATATTAAGTTGGCAAAATTCGGCGTGATCGGAATCAGAGGCAGGTTCGAGGTTTAAATTCTGCGTCAGTGGGGTATGAGCATCTTTGCACGAAGTCAGGCCGAGTTCTTCCAGACCCTTTTTGATGTGGTTGGGTTGACTCAGGAGAATCCTATCATTTTTGATCTCCATGAGCATCCCGAGAATGGTGTTTGGGGGATGGCAGGAAGAGTTTTTAAATTGTTTGAGAAAACTGATCTCAAAGTGGTTAGAGTTACCTACTTGGATGAGATCATCCACGTGAAAGTAAAGAACTTCACCCGTCTTGGAGTTTAGATATAAGCATGGATCACTGGTCGATTCGTGATATCCCTGAGTCTTGATCCACAAGGTTAAAGTTTCATACCAATTTTTGGGTGATTGTTTCAACCCGTAGAGTGATTTCTTAAGATTTAGATAGGGCGATTTCCTGGTCGATCCTTCCGGAGTTCTTATGATAACAGTCTTGTCTATGGGAGCATGAAGAAATGCGCCCTTTACGTCGAATTGAGTTGGTTTCATCTTATTCTTCAGGTCGTAGATGAGAGCGACGCAAAGTGAACCAAGATTTCCAGTCGGTGCCCAAGTCTTGTTATAATCGATTCCAAGGACTTGATCAAAACCTTGAACACAGAGTCGAGCTTTGTATTTAACAGGATCTCCGTGGCAGTTTTCTTTCACTTTAAAGACCCATGTCGTATTTAATATATTGTTGGGAGTGCCATAATACTCCTCCCAGAAATCTTGTAATTCTATAGAGTTTAATTCATCTTCAGAGGCTATCTTCCATTTTGGCCATTCAGAGCACTTTTGAGCAGCCTTGTAAGAAGGGGGCTCATAATAGTGGTGGAAACCATATCGTTGGGGTTTCCTCACCTCCCTTCTGGGTCGTTGAGAGATGGCTTGGATAGGGGGATCAGGTTGAGCAATGGTTTGAATAGGGGGATCAGAAACTGGCGACGGCAGAGGAGAGTGGTCTGAAGATGTAGAGTCTATTGATATGGAGTCGTCTTGGTCTGAGTCAGATTTGGAGAGATTTTTGTGGGGTTCTCGGAAGTTATATTTCTTTTCGAATGATGAGAAGATGGGTTCTTTAGACTCTAAGTTAGGTTGGGTGAAAAGATCAATCCCAGGCGATTCCAGGAGAGGAAAGTCGTGAAGCGGATTCTTGAGGAACTGTACATGTTTAGTTTCCACAATAGCACCGGATGAGTTGAGGATCAAATAAGAATGAAAAACTGGATTGAACCCAACTAAAATTCCTTCTAGTCCTTTCTTGTCGAACTTTCTTCCTTTTTGGAGCTTATTTGCTAAGTAGATGACAGATGATCCTACAGGTTTGAGATAATTAGTAGGGAGCTTCTTGCTGAACATAAGTTCCCAAGGGGATCCGTCATTACCTTCCCTAGGGACCTGGTTGAGCATGAAGCAACAGCTTCAAACCACAATATGCCAATAACATTTATTCAATCGAGACGAGGAGAACGTTGCACGGGCTGATTCGATGATTGTCCGGTTGGCTTGCTTGGCTCAACCGTTATGCTGAGAATGGTATGGTTCCGATGTTAGGAGTTTGATGTGTTTGTTCTTGGCGAAATCTTTCAGGGTGGTGTTCGTGAACTCTGTTCCTTTGTCTGAAAATATTTCGGAGGGATAATAATTCAGTCGTTTGAACTCTGTTTCTAGAATCTGGATAATGACACCGGGGGTTTCTTTTTTGGATTGAAGGGGAAAAGCTGCCAGATAGCCCGTAAAGTTGTCCACAAGAGTCAGGACGTATTTATGTCCAGCTTTAGATTGAGGAGTGATCTGTCCAATCAGGTCTAGATGAATTCGTTCAAGAGGTTTTGAAGAGGGTGAAGAGGTATTTGAGAACGGAGCTCGCGTGATTTTGCTTCTTACGCAGCCATTGCATTGGAACTTGTCCAATTCATCCTTTGAGAAGCGATCTTTGAGAATCGGTTTGAGTGTTGATATTGATGCGTGTCCATATGTTTTATGGAGATCCAACAGCGACTGAGATTGAGTCAAAGTGGCGGTAGATGGTTGATTAGAGATGTTGACCGACAGGTTATTTCCAGTACTTTGAGGCTTCTCTATTACAAATAAGTTATCTCGAATTAAACCTCTAAGCACCATTTTGTTACCTTGAGTGATGACAAATTGATCCCGTTTTTGAGAGAGACCACAACCCTTCTTTGCCAGAAGGCCGGGACTAATCAAATTAACGACGATCTCTGGAACATACACACATCCTTTGAGTGTAATGACAGAATCCTTCCACTCGAGCCGAACAGTACCGGTTCCTTGTATTTTGAGACTTGCTTCTAACTTGCCAGTTTTAATTTCTTCAGGTTCGTCCTGTAGATCAATGGAGGAAAAATACTTGAGATCGTTAAAGATATGTATATTTGCACCAGAATCGAGGAGAAGATTAGGTGTATTATCTGCATTAATCCAAAGAGTTAATAGAGCATGATAATTGATTGTAGGCTTCTTTTTCGTCTTGTTCTTCCACTCATTTTGCTGTTCGACCCACCATATGGGAGCGATTTGGGGATGGAGATGAAAACATGAAGATTCCGGGTGTGGGGCATTTGGATCGTGGAAGCCTTCTTCACATCTAATCCGTATCTTCCTTTCTTCTTTGTCGGATTTTTTCTTGAAAGTAACCAGTGAGACATTGGTGGTAGATTTTCCTGTCTTGATCTGTGCTTTGCGCTCATTATTGTATTGGGTTAAGTGGTTAAACACAACATCTACGGTTATAAACTTCTTTCCGTGCATAATTTGTTGTTTCAAATTTTCTAGTGTTGGTGGAAACTTGAAGAGTATTAAATAGGCTACTATATCACTCGTTAGATCTATTCCTACATCCGCCATCCGAGTAAGGGATTTTCAAATGTCCCTTATAAAGCCTTCTATAGCAAGTTCATTAAATGGAGCGTGAAGGAATTGATTGAAAATTTGTGCTCTGTTTGCAGTCTTGGATGATGCAAATCTACGGGTGATTTTGTTCCACAGTAGTTTGGAGGACGTGATGTTCGTGGTATTAACTACATTAGCATGAGTGGTAGTGTCGAGTTTGGAGAGGATGATCGCTCGGATTTCTCGGTCTTGTCTGATAGGTATTTGTCCTACATCTTTGGTCATGAGATCCTTGATATCCTTGAGGTTGAATAACATTAACATTTTATCACGCCAGATTGAGTAGTTATCCTCGTTGAGTGGGGGAATAGCATTGACGGAAGCTTTGAGAGCGACTTGATGGAAATAGTCGTTTGCTCCCGCTGGTTTGTTCATTCTTGATGGTGCAGAGTCGTCCTTTGGCTTTTAACCGTGATAAGATTTCAACTAAATTTCTTAGAACATAGAACCAGAAGACTGAGGACAACGGGTTAGACTTTTGACAAATCAAATAAGAAATGAGAAACAAAAGAAAAGAAAAGATGAGAAAACCAACAGCATCGAGTTATTTCAAATGAGGCAGAGATCAGACAGCGTAGGGAGTTTATAGAGTGGGAAGAGTTTATACGCAGATAATTGGGCTTAGACGTAGACAATTGATGACTACAAATCCAATGGAGTTGTCAGAGAGATCGTGCTAAGAGGTTCTTGGGGATTATACTCTTACCAGGCATGAGTTAGTTCACAAAGAGATAGATTGGGTGCAAGAGTCGAGTGGAGATAGATTTGAGTCAAAGCAGGTTCATAGAGCGAGCAGAGGCGAGCAAGGTCATAAAAAGGAAAGATAAAAAGATAAAAAGAAAAAGATAGAAAGAAACAATGAAAAGATAATCACTGATAATCAAACGACGATGAAGAAAGAGAGGAGTCGAGACAAAGTAAGACAAGAGGTCACCCGGGTTGTCCCGTGGTGTGAGAGAACCCAGATGATACAGACATGTCACACGAACTTCCGTGGACGCGTACAGATGTATTCATTGAGCTCATCCTAACACCCCTCCTGAACAAGTCGGAGTCCACAATCAGCTAGAGTGGGAAGTAAGCCGTATCCTGGATTCCAGGCTACGCAAAGGAAAGCTTCAATACCTTGTCAAATGGACTGGCTTCCAGTCGGATGAAGATTGCACCTTGTGGGAACCAGCCCATCACCTTTGCAACTCTCCCAATTTGGTTTGAGACTTCAATGCAAGTTACCTTTGCAAACCTTTCCAATTGTATCTCCCATTCCATTCCATTACTTCCATCCCATTCCATTACTTCCATCCCATTCCACACTTCCATCCCATTCCACCCTTCCATCCCATTCCACACTTCCATCCCATTCCACACTTCCATCCCATTCCACACTTCCATCCCATTCCACACTTCCATCCCATTCCACACTTCCATCCCATTCATTCCCATTAATCTTGTCCCATTTCCTCATTTCATTTCCTTTGCCTTTCTCATATCCATCTCCTTTTTTTTCACAAATCTTATCCTTTTAAATTTTATTTTGAAATCAAAAATCCTATTTTTCCTAAAAAAACAAATATATATATATATATATATATATATATATATATAACATAGTAAAATAATAAAAATGAAATATACATTTCTATAGATTATCCTTTATTTCCCTTTCTGCTTCCTCCCAATTGTCATTGAATTCCTCTACCATTGACTTCAATTATTCCAAGTCTTTTTCATCCACCAAAGAAGACAATCTTTGCAAGATCATCACTTGCATCACCAGATGTCTTTTGAAGATTTCCTTGCACTTTGCAGTTCAAACCCTCTTTGGTTGGGTATTCCATCCACCTTCCTCCATGAGTTCCTTGTGAGCTCTCTTCCTTTTGCCCCTTGAAGAACCTTCTCCAACTTCACCAGTCAATCACCTTGCATTGGTTTTGATTTGCCCTTTGACTTGCACTTGGCTCCCCTCATTTTGGCCTTCCATCTCATTTCTTTCTGTTCCACCCCATTCCTCCACCTCTCATTCCATTCCACTCCTCCCTTCTATTCTGTTTCCTTCTTCCTCATTTTCCTCCCTTTTCTCCGGTTCCACCTCCCCTTCAGCCATTCCTTCTTCCCTTGCCTCTTTGATTTTCAGCATTTCTTTGGCTTGCACTTCACTTTGCACCTTGCTTTTCACTTCCAACCCAATTGATCCAGTATATGGTGGTGGCGGCGGAGGTGTTGTGGTGTCATTATATAGCCTTGGATTGGGGACTGCGTTGTGGCCTGCATGCTCAGCATTTGGTAGGCCAGGCTCAGTATTTGGGGTACGCGCTTTATCAGCAGTGGCTGCTGCAGGCTTAGAAGCAGCAGCTGCAAGGCTCAGCAGTAGGCGCAGCAGGGCCAGCACGTGGCTGCGGGTTGGGCCTGACTAGGGAGATGGGCCGCAACCCGCTTAGATATTTGAATTAGGAATGGAGCCAGCCCAACCATGTTCTTGGGCAGTTAGTTTGGGGAGGAAAGAGCAGGGAAATTGCGGGGCTATGTGCGTGGACGGCTGCACGCAAGCGTGAGCCAATCATGGGACCGGGATACTCAGACAGCACGTTGGGTGGATACGGACAAGTGCAGTGAACTTTGAGTAGCCCGCGGCAGAGGGCTACGCCATGGAAGGGCAAACCAGATGTGTGTAATGGCAGGCGGGCTGAAGGGATAGGGTGTTACGGGTGTAGGGGTTAGGATTGGATTAGGTTTCTGGGTCTAGGGTTTCTTCTTCAATTGTTGTCAGATTTTTCTTGTGCTTGTACCTAGGTTATGGCTGAGGGAGAGGACATAAAAGGCCGCCTCCCTCAGCGCAAGTTGGGGGGGGGATGTGGGGAAAAGGAAAAAGGAGGAGGAAGAAAACCATCATCACCATCTCTCTATCTCTCTCTCACCCCTTATTTCTCTCTGAAGGAAGCATCCTCAGACCTTACAGACGCTAGAATCATTGACTCTGCAACCAAGGGACAACTTTGTGAGGGTTAACCTCTAAAGTTTCCACAGCGTATTGGTTGTGTATTGTTGGAATTGTGGCAGTACTACATCAATGAGGATTATATTAGTTGCATTACTCTTTTCTTTATTTTTCTACTTATTGTTATTCTCTAAGCCTTGACTTACTGTCAGCTTGCTACTATTGCAGAGCAAGCTGCAAAAGTAACAGAAATAACATAAAAATAATAATAATAAAATTAAACTAAGAAGTAGTAGGAAAACCATAAATATTATTAAAAAAATGGATTTTCCACCCAAAATTAGGTAGGTTCACTCACTTACCCCACCCTTGAAATACAACTCCTTATATTTTTGAATAATTAAGCAAAGAAAGACCAAAATACCACGGCACCACTATTGAACTTTTTGGCCAATTGAAAATTTCACACATATTGTCACGTATAGGTTTCACACCTAAAATTCAGTCAGAATTGAGGTGTTGTGTATATTTTAGGAGTTACAGATGGAAATGTGTTCTGTCACAATTCCTGCATGCAGCCGCGGCAGCCAATGCACCCAGGTGCGGCTGAGATACAGCTCTGTCACTCCTTCAAAGTCGTGTACGCAGCCCCAGGCCTCTGACAAGTAAGCAGCCGCGGGACTACGGGTTGACAAAGTGACAGGCGGCCTGAGAAACTTAGGTACCCCGTAAAAATGCTACAACCCACACGGGAACATTCTACATATGTAATAAATGTTCCCATGGATAGTAGCTAGTCTAAAAGTACATAAAATTATATAAAAATACTTAAATAACCTGTATACGTATTTTTTATTAAATATAATTCAAAGTACCAAGAATGTCAAAAAAAAGACAATGACAAATTCTAAAAATATATTAAAATACTTTAATATAATATTATGAGAATTTCTAGACATCAATATTTTTGTGACATACTAAGAAAACTAATGATGTAAAAATATTACATGAATACCCATGAGTTATATTTTTCAGTAATTATTTTAGTAAATCAACTGAAATTCAAAAATAAGGAGTAAAATCAATATCATGACTTTACTCCAATTATTTATTACATAATGAGAAGTCACCTGGAATCAGAATATCCGTAGGAATTTCTATTAAAATAATTATTAACTTAGTGGGAAAATTTACTAAGGATAATTAATTAAATTATAAATAAAAAGGACAGATTAGTGTTATTCACACGTCCAAACATCAATTATAAAGTAGAATAATTCCCATACCCTGTGGAATTAGATGCTACCCATGCCACAGCCCCAAGAACACATGAAAGGCTACCATTGGTTACCCTGCTAGCCTCAGTGTTGGTCCATTTGAGCCCCTGTACCCCTCAGAAGGGCAATATTGGGACTCCAAAAGCTATAAATAAAGAGCTCTTTTGAAGATATTGATACCCAGAGACCCAGTTATATTTACATCCAGACACCCTGCCAAGGTAATCAAATACTTATAAGAGATAATTAAGTGATTTATGGCTTTAGTCTGATTAATAATATCCGTCCTCAAATTCTTTTTATCAATTTAAACTGCTGAACAACCTTATAAACCCCAGTATACAGGTTCAACCCATCAGTGCACGTCCCAAACAGATACCCAAAGGATATAATAATATACCAGTGAGTTTTATTATCCTTTCTCTGTTGTGGCAGCTTGGTTACAAAGCCCTGCCACTTTACCGTATATTTTATATACTTATTATCTTTGGGAAAAATATCCTATAAACTAACAAGCCCAAAGTAACCAGGAGTATGTGTTTTCATACTAAAATTGCTGAAGAGAGGTGTTAAAGATCCCCAATATAATTGTGGCCCCTCTATAAAAATATTTAATAATCAATTGATCTATATTGATTTATAACATTAAACCATAACCAAACCAATTAACCTTGCAATAAGCTTTATCCAAATATTTTACGGATTTTTGCTGCATCTATTAAATAATATATTTATTATTTATTCTATCCCCTCTGGTAGCTAAAGGATAGCAAGGGTCTTGGCATTCAGGAGGCTGACACTTACCAAGGTTCCAAATACCTAAGAACTCAATTTCCGGCACTGGGGGTATCTGATAATCAACTTGCGGTGTGTACCTTTGACTTCACACCTCCCTTCCGGATGCTGCTGGGACATCTACGACTGGCTTGCTACTTATAGGGAATGTACAAGCAACACTGTTTGCACTTGTCTCAAATACCTTGGGTGGCTGTACTAGGGACACATGGCTTGTTTTGTCAAATGCAGTTTTTGCAACAGTGGAATGATGATGACAACATAATTAATTATGAATCTATTAAAAGCAAAGAAGTAAGGATTAATGGGTATACAGTAATTGTAACAACTTTGGAATCAATTGGAAAACTGTCTGAATGCTTGCAGGAGGTTGTGTCTTTATACCTGGGCAACTGTCACGCTTCAAGCTTAAGGGTTATTGTCTTCCTACTTTAACATACTCTTTTTGTTCAAGTCCCATCTACCTCAGTCCATAAGCGTGACAAACTAGAAGCACAACATCAATGGTGGCTTCCGCTTACCAACTCTGGCTTGCATAACAACCTTCCATTCTTGGCGACTGACTCAGCATCCACTTGCAAACCTTGCAGTCAACTCTACCTTGGTCAACCATCCATTTGGGTTCCGCCCTTTTCACCCTGGGTATCAATAACCCTTGGGTTCCCATTTCTGGTCACATGCTATTGCTAGTTTGCACTCACGCTAGTCAAACCATCTCAACTGTATAGTTTGCAAATAGACTAGTCCCTTACCCTGCATAAACTACACCTTCATATTTGCATTGCTTCTGACATCATTCCCTCATGTCTCAACCGTTACATTCCAATACATTTGTCCCCTATTGTCTTGCACTTACACTAAAACCTTGGAAACAATTCATACTGTCATTTCATTTTGTACTCTGTCCATGTCATTCATTGCCTTGCCGCTCGGAACTGTAGTTGACCATCCATCAGGTTCTATCTAGTCATCTTGGATTACCTTATAAAGGCTATTCTGTTTGCCTGAGGATTGTCTCCTCAGTTAGTTAATTTCATATGTTCTCACATTTGCTAAATCCAGTCATCACATTGGGCTTGGGTTTGGTTTCCTTCCATCAGAACATTCATCCCTCTCACTGTGTGATAAGTTACTCCACCATAAGTTTGCACTTTGCAGTTAGCCCTTGCTACCTTGCACTTGCCCTTGCACTCAGCTTTCCTTTTGCGCTCACAATCATCTAAGATTGCCCTATAGTATGGGGGATGGTCATGTGACACAATGCCTGATTGCATGCAGGCAGTCATCAAGGCCAATGGAGGTTCTACCCAGTGGTAGAATGATTTCTATCTCTTTTTTTTTCTCATTCCTTACCATTGTATTTCTCTCTTGTGAAACTCCCATCAATTTTTGATGGTAAATTATTTTTCAATATTTTTTTTTATCAATCATCAATTTTAAGCCAATTTGTGACCCTTTTTTGTTTTTCATTTTTGGTTTACTTTTTATTTTTTTTACATTTCAAAATCATTGTACCATAAAACTAGAATGCTTAATTACTGAAATACAAAAAATTTAACCTTTTTTCCTTTATATACATGTGTGAAAAAATAACATAAAAAAAAAAGAAAACATGGGTTAAACAAAAATAAGGGCATCAGTCCCATTATTTTTGTCTACCCACTGTATGAACATAAATACATACAGAAGCTTGGGCTGTGGATCGATGACGTCATTCGATCCGAACCTCATTACGTCATCTACTCCAAAACCGCAGCTTGGTCCAACTCATGAATCCCATCCCGACCGAGTGGTGAGTGTTATAAAAGATCTCAAGTGAGTGTTCCTCTCACATACATATTTCATTACCTCTTGACCTACCCGAGCTCTTCAGTCGACCCCTGATGATCCGAACCTGACGAGATCGCAATCAAAACAGCTATCGCAAACCAACCAGAGTCGCCGAACAAAACTCACTGCTGTCCATGACCTGCGGTACTGGGGATCCTAATCTTCTTCTGGTTGGTCGCTCGATGGTTAGATTTCTCAGTGGACCATCCAGTTTATTTCTTCTCTCTCTTATCCCTCCACTCCAGATCGATCGGCAAGCTGACACCGTCCTCGAATTCCCGTCGGGTTTTTGCTAGGGTGACCACGATTGACAACGCAGTCAATCAGCTCTTCCCTTTCGCTTGCTTCCGAAAATACTTGGAACCGCCTCGGCCTGTTACCATGAGTAACCCCCCTGGCTCTCTTCCTTTTGGCACCCTCAATCGATCTGCTAGTGGCCAACCTCGACCCCCTGGATCGACTTCCCGCTCCCCAACTCACCAGCTTAAACTTCACCAACCTCGTGCTTCCTCAATCAGCCATCAGTCTTCCGATCAGGCTCCCCCCTCCATCCAGCCATTTTCTCCCTCTAGATACTCTCCAAATCCTTCATCCCCTCATCACGTCAAGCCTGATCAATCGAGCTTTCATCATCTTGCGAACGGAGTTGTCAAATCTCGACAAGGATCCGTACTTAGTCGCGGCTCATTACTCAAGACTGATTACTATGCGTCGGGTTTGCTCAATCCTTAGCTCTTGATTCTCTTTCGTATCCTTGTCCTCTCAGCTTTGTCAATCATCCCTGGCTCATTTCGTTTGAAAATGCTTCTCTGCTAGGTCGGGCCCAGTCTCTGACTCATCATCTACAAGGGGCTCCAAACTTTAGATCAGCCTCTTACAACATCTTTGGAGTTCGTATTTTCAAAGGCTCGATCAAAATTCATCTTCGTGCTGACCCCCCAGAAAGCCAGTGGTCATTTTGCTTACCACTAGAGGCGAATTAACGCTCCTTGTTTCAGAGTGCCCAACCTACTGTCGCCGGTATCAAGACTATCCTGGCTTTTCTCAAGTCGCACCCATCGGGTCGAAAAGATTCAGTCTGGTTTTGTGAGTAACTACTCAAGCTTTTTTGATTCCGCTTATAGAAATTTATAGGCTGATGGGACATTGTCCGGTTACAGGCACTCGAGAAGAACCGGTGATCTACATATCGGCTAAACCGTTTGTTTTGAGGGATTCCGTAAAGCCTGCGCAGCCTGTTACGATCAGCGAAAACGCTAACAACATCGAGGCCATTGAATCCCGGTAATTGCTCTTCAACTGATGCTTGTTTCCTTCTTGCTTGCCCCTTCGCCAGACTCTTTACTTCGAGATCAGATACCCGTCCTCTATCCAAAGATCGAGTTCAAGTGAAAACTAATACCTTGCCTGCTTCTTTTTTTAGTTTAAAATTAGACATTGTCAAGGAATCCCTGCGATACGGTGGTTTAATTTTGGTACACGACGAAACAGGTGTGTATCCCATATGCTTAAGAATCTCTCTAGCGAGCTCTCTACCTAGGGTCTGAACTATTTTTTCATATTATTCAGTGGAAGAAGATATTCTACCCACATGGATCACGGCTGATGATGTAAAGACACCTCGGGAAATTTGGCAAGCAGTCAAGTCTGAGGGCTATCATGTTGAAGTAAGCTTTTTTACGAAATAAACAACAGTTCTCTATCTGCGGAGAGTATGTACTTAATCACCTTCATTTTTTCAATTTTTTTTCTTTGGTTGCAGTACTACCGAATTCCCATCGCGAACGATCAGGCACCTGAAGACTCATATCTTGATCGATATGTTGCCATCTTGCGCACTATCCCCACGTCCGTTAATCTCATATTCAATTGTGGAATGGGGATTGTGCGTACCACCTTTGCTATGGCGGCTGCAATTCTGATGCGTCGCCGGCAGGTAATTAAAGAGGGCGGAGAGGACCTGTTTGGGCTTGAAAGCGCCAATTCTTCAGCAGCTGTTGTTCCTCATGCACACCCATCTAATCCTTCCCAGTCGGAAGATCTTGCTCCGGGAGTCAAGGCCATCAAAGCCTTGACGATGCTAGGCGAACAACAGGTCAGGACAAAAAGTTTATTAAGATTGATGCAGCTATTGCAACGGTGTGGGTTGATCTAGACGTTCATATTGCTTGAAGGTATTCGATCAACTGACTAGCGTCTTTTTTACTTCATGTCTCAGCTTTACCGACAGCCAGCCAGCATGCGGTCATGGACTTACTCACAACCCAGCCGAATCTGTTGGAAAACCTGAGGCGAGTTGGTTTCATTTCAACCGAGTGGAAGACTATTGACTTATGGTTTCGTTACTGAGAAAAAAGGAAGGGCATAGGGGGGGAATTCGACATAGTTTTGTCTTTGGTGTCGATTTTGGATCACGGCAGCTTGGAAAAAGATCTTGTGGACGTGGTAGTAGATCACTGTTGAGTCCATTTCTTATGACATAACACTTGGAGAAAACCCCAAAATTAACATGTTGGAACAGGTGATGATGTAGTAGGCCCAGATTTTCTTTTTCTGATTGATGCTTCAGGTTTCGGCTCTATAGAAGTCAGGGCGTTCCTTAAATTTCTAATGCGACTATTTTAAATTGCTAGATCAACCTGAGAGATAAGATATTGGAACATCGCATCAAGTTCGCAGTTACTCCTACGACTGAAACTTCACCCGCTTTACCGGACGGGACTTCGGGAAACTACTACCTACGTAATGCGCTGGCTGGCTTAGAAAGATACTTCTTCCTGATCGTTTTTTCCGGCTATTGCAATGAGCCCAACATGAGCTTCCAAGATACATTTTCTCCCTGGCTTAAAGTTAGTACCAGCAAGTTAGGCGCATCAACCACCAAGAGGCTAGAGGCTTACGTGTATTGTTGTGGTTGAAGTCTCGAAGTGAAATCATAAATATGATACTCCGACTGCGACGCACTTCTCGACAGTATATTTTTGCGCCATTGCATGACCTCACATCGCTTTCTAGAAGTCATGTTGGAACGGTGGCGAGTACTGCGGCCATGAAACTCAATTTCAGCAACTTAGAGCGTGCTGGCGGAGAGGTTGTTGGATCAGAATGGGCCCACCACGTAGTTGACGTGAGCATCGCGAGCATTGCCGTTTTGGAAACTTTCATTCTCCGTTGTGTCAAAATGCGATGACCCAAATTTTGGCGTTGAACTTTGAAAGACTCGTCGTGGGATAACTTTGAGAGCAGGATTGATTTTGAAAAACGATCAGTGGCCAACTCAATTTCATCAAGATGACAGAGTTATACCGGGCGCTTTGAACTTTAGAAAAGTACCTAATGTCGCCCTGTTTGGACTCTCCCAGCCCACCCAAGAAGGTATCGATCGAGTAATTGAGAATGTTGGCAAGAAGTGTAAAAATCCTCAAAGGCTTACGTGGATCAATCTTCGGTGAGGAAGAGAACTTCATAGATGTTAATTTTTGCCGCTTTTTCTTATGCCATCTTCCGATTTTTTGGAATGCTTCCGGGTCTTAAGAGAGGAACCGCTGATTTATATCAATGGAGTTCCGTATGTGCTGAGGTTGGAGGCTGTGGGTCTTCGAAACATGAAATCTTATGCGTGAGTTGATTAAGCGGCACTCTGTTTGGATCTGTCCATCTCGTCAAGATGCAGTGGGTGTGATTAAAGCTGAAGACTTGAAAGCGCCCTTTTCAATTGGGTTATCAATCTAATCTGACCAAATCAGGGGAATTTCGAGTGCACGACTCGAGTTGCTGGAAGATCGATTGAAATCAGACATGTTAGTGGACAACCTTCACTTAACAAAGTTCATCCTTTAGGCTAAGCAAACAAACTGGGTCATCTACTCTCTAGTTTGGCGGAGCTACGCACTTTTGATGGTAGAATCCTATTGCATACCGAAACCGATGATGGATCCGTGATTGGTGTATGGGAAACGGCCACAGAAAGCTCTGTGAAGACGCTCCGGGAGCTCATGGATGAAAAATCCCAATCGCTTGCAGATGCGTGCAAGCTCAATTTCAGACGTCAGCCAATTACAGCAGAGAAAGCCCCTGATTTTGACGATATCAAGGATTTAATCGGGATCGTGTCAGACGCAGAACCGGATTCGCCTTTTATTGTCAACTGTCAGTTGGGAAGAGGCCGTTCAACCCTTACGATGGTTTGTATTCTTCTAATTCAGCAGTGGTTGGCCCATGGAGGCGGGAAGTTTGCCTTTGCCGAAGCCAGCCATCTCAAACCAAGCAGATGGTCCTATCAGGCAATAAACAATTTGATCAGGGTGATGAGAAATGGGCGAGGTATCAAGATTGCGGTGGATGCTGCCGTTGAAAAGTGCTCGGCTGTATATGATTTGATAGAGTCGATTGAAGTTTGCAGGCTGGCCGCCCAAGCATGCGGCGATGACCCGGTTGTAAAGGAGCAGAAAACTAAAAAAGGGCTCTCCAATGTAAGATTTCTGCATCAGTATTTCTTTTAGGTAAGTACTTTCGCATCCAGTTGAACTGACACACAGCCTAAACCCCCGTGATTGAAATCCGGAAGCTACGTCGATATGCGGTAAGGCTCTTACAGCTCCCCAAAGTTTCAACATTCCTCTTCAGAGAACGCTGATGCCCTGGATCTTCTCTGGACTTGATCCGAAATACGCGGCTCAAGTTTTTGCTTACGTTTGCGTGTTACTTGAATGAAA
>CM062613.1:56569510-56696425 GCA_025617555.3 Puccinia polysora | reverse complement strand
GAGTCGTCTTGGTCTGAGTCAGATTTGGAGAGATTTTTGTGGGGTTCTCGGAAGTTATATTTCTTTTCGAATGATGAGAAGATGGGTTCTTTAGACTCTAAGTTAGGTTGGGTGAAAAGATCAATCCCAGGCGATTCCAGGAGAGGAAAGTCGTGAAGCGGATTCTTGAGGAACTGTACATGTTTAGTTTCCACAATAGCACCGGATGAGTTGAGGATCAAATAAGAATGAAAAACTGGATTGAACCCAACTAAAATTCCTTCTAGTCCTTTCTTGTCGAACTTTCTTCCTTTTTGGAGCTTATTTGCTAAGTAGATGACAGATGATCCTACAGGTTTGAGATAATTAGTAGGGAGCTTCTTGCTGAACATAAGTTCCCAAGGGGATCCGTCATTACCTTCCCTAGGGACCTGGTTGAGCATGAAGCAACAGCTTCAAACCACAATATGCCAATAACATTTATTCAATCGAGACGAGGAGAACGTTGCACGGGCTGATTCGATGATTGTCCGGTTGGCTTGCTTGGCTCAACCGTTATGCTGAGAATGGTATGGTTCCGATGTTAGGAGTTTGATGTGTTTGTTCTTGGCGAAATCTTTCAGGGTGGTGTTCGTGAACTCTGTTCCTTTGTCTGAAAATATTTCGGAGGGATAATAATTCAGTCGTTTGAACTCTGTTTCTAGAATCTGGATAATGACACCGGGGGTTTCTTTTTTGGATTGAAGGGGGAAAAGCTGCCAGATAGCCCGTAAAGTTGTCCACAAGAGTCAGGACGTATTTATGTCCAGCTTTAGATTGAGGAGTGATCTGTCCAATCAGGTCTAGATGAATTCGTTCAAGAGGTTTTGAAGAGGGTGAAGAGGTATTTGAGAACGGAGCTCGCGTGATTTTGCTTCTTACGCAGCCATTGCATTGGAACTTGTCCAATTCATCCTTTGAGAAGCGATCTTTGAGAATCGGTTTGAGTGTTGATATTGATGCGTGTCCATATGTTTTATGGAGATCCAACAGCGACTGAGATTGAGTCAAAGTGGCGGTAGATGGTTGATTAGAGATGTTGACCGACAGGTTATTTCCAGTACTTTGAGGCTTCTCTATTACAAATAAGTTATCTCGAATTAAACCTCTAAGCACCATTTTGTTACCTTGAGTGATGACAAATTGATCCCGTTTTTGAGAGAGACCACAACCCTTCTTTGCCAGAAGGCCGGGACTAATCAAATTAACGACGATCTCTGGAACATACACACATCCTTTGAGTGTAATGACAGAATCCTTCCACTCGAGCCGAACAGTACCGGTTCCTTGTATTTTGAGACTTGCTTCTAACTTGCCAGTTTTAATTTCTTCAGGTTCGTCCTGTAGATCAATGGAGGAAAAATACTTGAGATCGTTAAAGATATGTATATTTGCACCAGAATCGAGGAGAAGATTAGGTGTATTATCTGCATTAATCCAAAGAGTTAATAGAGCATGATAATTGATTGTAGGCTTCTTTTTCGTCTTGTTCTTCCACTCATTTTGCTGTTCGACCCACCATATGGGAGCGATTTGGGGATGGAGATGAAAACATGAAGATTCCGGGTGTGGGGCATTTGGATCGTGGAAGCCTTCTTCACATCTAATCCGTATCTTCCTTTCTTCTTTGTCGGATTTTTTCTTGAAAGTAACCAGTGAGACATTGGTGGTAGATTTTCCTGTCTTGATCTGTGCTTTGCGCTCATTATTGTATTGGGTTAAGTGGTTAAACACAACATCTACGGTTATAAACTTCTTTCCGTGCATAATTTGTTGTTTCAAATTTTCTAGTGTTGGTGGAAACTTGAAGAGTATTAAATAGGCTACTATATCACTCGTTAGATCTATTCCTACATCCGCCATCCGAGTAAGGGATTTTCAAATGTCCCTTATAAAGCCTTCTATAGCAAGTTCATTAAATGGAGCGTGAAGGAATTGATTGAAAATTTGTGCTCTGTTTGCAGTCTTGGATGATGCAAATCTACGGGTGATTTTGTTCCACAGTAGTTTGGAGGACGTGATGTTCGTGGTATTAACTACATTAGCATGAGTGGTAGTGTCGAGTTTGGAGAGGATGATCGCTCGGATTTCTCGGTCTTGTCTGATAGGTATTTGTCCTACATCTTTGGTCATGAGATCCTTGATATCCTTGAGGTTGAATAACATTAACATTTTATCACGCCAGATTGAGTAGTTATCCTCGTTGAGTGGGGGAATAGCATTGACGGAAGCTTTGAGAGCGACTTGATGGAAATAGTCGTTTGCTCCCGCTGGTTTGTTCATTCTTGATGGTGCAGAGTCGTCCTTTGGCTTTTAACCGTGATAAGATTTCAACTAAATTTCTTAGAACATAGAACCAGAAGACTGAGGACAACGGGTTAGACTTTTGACAAATCAAATAAGAAATGAGAAACAAAAGAAAAGAAAAGATGAGAAAACCAACAGCATCGAGTTATTTCAAATGAGGCAGAGATCAGACAGCGTAGGGAGTTTATAGAGTGGGAAGAGTTTATACGCAGATAATTGGGCTTAGACGTAGACAATTGATGACTACAAATCCAATGGAGTTGTCAGAGAGATCGTGCTAAGAGGTTCTTGGGGATTATACTCTTACCAGGCATGAGTTAGTTCACAAAGAGATAGATTGGGTGCAAGAGTCGAGTGGAGATAGATTTGAGTCAAAGCAGGTTCATAGAGCGAGCAGAGGCGAGCAAGGTCATAAAAAGGAAAGATAAAAAGATAAAAAGAAAAAGATAGAAAGAAACAATGAAAAGATAATCACTGATAATCAAACGACGATGAAGAAAGAGAGGAGTCGAGACAAAGTAAGACAAGAGGTCACCCGGGTTGTCCCGTGGTGTGAGAGAACCCAGATGATACAGACATGTCACACGAACTTCCGTGGACGCGTACAGATGTATTCATTGAGCTCATCCTAACACCCCTCCTGAACAAGTCGGAGTCCACAATCAGCTAGAGTGGGAAGTAAGCCGTATCCTGGATTCCAGGCTACGCAAAGGAAAGCTTCAATACCTTGTCAAATGGACTGGCTTCCAGTCGGATGAAGATTGCACCTTGTGGGAACCAGCCCATCACCTTTGCAACTCTCCCAATTTGGTTTGAGACTTCAATGCAAGTTACCTTTGCAAACCTTTCCAATTGTATCTCCCATTCCATTCCATTACTTCCATCCCATTCCATTACTTCCATCCCATTCCACACTTCCATCCCATTCCACCCTTCCATCCCATTCCACACTTCCATCCCATTCCACACTTCCATCCCATTCCACACTTCCATCCCATTCCACACTTCCATCCCATTCCACACTTCCATCCCATTCATTCCCATTAATCTTGTCCCATTTCCTCATTTCATTTCCTTTGCCTTTCTCATATCCATCTCCTTTTTTTTCACAAATCTTATCCTTTTAAATTTTATTTTGAAATCAAAAATCCTATTTTTCCTAAAAAAACAAATATATATATATATATATATATATATATATATAACATAGTAAAATAATAAAAATGAAATATACATTTCTATAGATTATCCTTTATTTCCCTTTCTGCTTCCTCCCAATTGTCATTGAATTCCTCTACCATTGACTTCAATTATTCCAAGTCTTTTTCATCCACCAAAGAAGACAATCTTTGCAAGATCATCACTTGCATCACCAGATGTCTTTTGAAGATTTCCTTGCACTTTGCAGTTCAAACCCTCTTTGGTTGGGTATTCCATCCACCTTCCTCCATGAGTTCCTTGTGAGCTCTCTTCCTTTTGCCCCTTGAAGAACCTTCTCCAACTTCACCAGTCAATCACCTTGCATTGGTTTTGATTTGCCCTTTGACTTGCACTTGGCTCCCCTCATTTTGGCCTTCCATCTCATTTCTTTCTGTTCCACCCCATTCCTCCACCTCTCATTCCATTCCACTCCTCCCTTCTATTCTGTTTCCTTCTTCCTCAATTTTCCTCCCTTTTCTCCGGTTCCACCTCCCCTTCAGCCATTCCTTCTTCCCTTGCCTCTTTGATTTTCAGCATTTCTTTGGCTTGCACTTCACTTTGCACCTTGCTTTTCACTTCCAACCCAATTGATCCAGTATATGGTGGTGCGGCGGAGGTGTTGTGGTGTCATTATATAGCCTTGGATTGGGGACTGCGTTGTGGCCTGCATGCTCAGCATTTGGTAGGCCAGGCTCAGTATTTGGGGTACGCGCTTTATCAGCAGTGGCTGCTGCAGGCTTAGAAGCAGCAGCTGCAAGGCTCAGCAGTAGGCGCAGCAGGGCCAGCACGTGGCTGCGGGTTGGGCCTGACTAGGGAGATGGGCCGCAACCCGCTTAGATATTTGAATTAGGAATGGAGCCAGCCCAACCATGTTCTTGGGCAGTTAGTTTGGGGAGGAAAGAGCAGGGAAATTGCGGGGCTATGTGCGTGGACGGCTGCACGCAAGCGTGAGCCAATCATGGGACCGGGATACTCAGACAGCACGTTGGGTGGATACGGACAAGTGCAGTGAACTTTGGAGTAGCCCGCGGCAGAGGGCTACGCCATGGAAGGGCAAACCAGATGTGTGTAATGGCAGGCGGGCTGAAGGGATAGGGTGTTACGGGTGTAGGGGTTAGGATTGGATTAGGTTTCTGGGTCTAGGGTTTCTTCTTCAATTGTTGTCAGATTTTTCTTGTGCTTGTACCTAGGTTATGGCTGAGGGAGAGGACATAAAAGGCCGCCTCCCTCAGCGCAAGTTGGGGGGGGGATGTGGGGAAAAGGAAAAAGGAGGAGGAAGAAAACCATCATCACCATCTCTCTATCTCTCTCTCACCCCTTATTTCTCTCTGAAGGAAGCATCCTCAGACCTTACAGACGCTAGAATCATTGACTCTGCAACCAAGGGACAACTTTGTGAGGGTTAACCTCTAAAGTTTCCACAGCGTATTGGTTGTGTATTGTTGGAATTGTGGCAGTACTACATCAATGAGGATTATATTAGTTGCATTACTCTTTTCTTTATTTTTCTACTTATTGTTATTCTCTAAGCCTTGACTTACTGTCAGCTTGCTACTATTGCAGAGCAAGCTGCAAAAGTAACAGAAATAACATAAAAATAATAATAATAAAATTAAACTAAGAAGTAGTAGGAAAACCATAAATATTATTAAAAAAATGGATTTTCCACCCAAAATTAGGTAGGTTCACTCACTTACCCCACCCTTGAAATACAACTCCTTATATTTTTGAATAATTAAGCAAAGAAAGACCAAAATACCACGGCACCACTATTGAACTTTTTGGCCAATTGAAAATTTCACACATATTGTCACGTATAGGTTTCACACCTAAAATTCAGTCAGAATTGAGGTGTTGTGTATATTTTAGGAGTTACAGATGGAAATGTGTTCTGTCACAATTCCTGCATGCAGCCGCGGCAGCCAATGCACCCAGGTGCGGCTGAGATACAGCTCTGTCACTCCTTCAAAGTCGTGTACGCAGCCCCAGGCCTCTGACAAGTAAGCAGCCGCGGGACTACGGGTTGACAAAGTGACAGGCGGCCTGAGAAACTTAGGTACCCCGTAAAAATGCTACAACCCACACGGGAACATTCTACATATGTAATAAATGTTCCCATGGATAGTAGCTAGTCTAAAAGTACATAAAATTATATAAAAATACTTAAATAACCTGTATACGTATTTTTTATTAAATATAATTCAAAGTACCAAGAATGTCAAAAAAAAGACAATGACAAATTCTAAAAATATATTAAAATACTTTAATATAATATTATGAGAATTTCTAGACATCAATATTTTTGTGACATACTAAGAAAACTAATGATGTAAAAATATTACATGAATACCCATGAGTTATATTTTTCAGTAATTATTTTAGTAAATCAACTGAAATTCAAAAATAAGGAGTAAAATCAATATCATGACTTTACTCCAATTATTTATTACATAATGAGAAGTCACCTGGAATCAGAATATCCGTAGGAATTTCTATTAAAATAATTATTAACTTAGTGGGAAAATTTACTAAGGATAATTAATTAAATTATAAATAAAAAGGACAGATTAGTGTTATTCACACGTCCAAACATCAATTATAAAGTAGAATAATTCCCATACCCTGTGGAATTAGATGCTACCCATGCCACAGCCCCAAGAACACATGAAAGGCTACCATTGGTTACCCTGCTAGCCTCAGTGTTGGTCCATTTGAGCCCCTGTACCCCTCAGAAGGGCAATATTGGGACTCCAAAAGCTATAAATAAAGAGCTCTTTTGAAGATATTGATACCCAGAGACCCAGTTATATTTACATCCAGACACCCTGCCAAGGTAATCAAATACTTATAAGAGATAATTAAGTGATTTATGGCTTTAGTCTGATTAATAATATCCGTCCTCAAATTCTTTTTATCAATTTAAACTGCTGAACAACCTTATAAACCCCAGTATACAGGTTCAACCCATCAGTGCACGTCCCAAACAGATACCCAAAGGATATAATAATATACCAGTGAGTTTTATTATCCTTTCTCTGTTGTGGCAGCTTGGTTACAAAGCCCTGCCACTTTACCGTATATTTTATATACTTATTATCTTTGGGAAAAATATCCTATAAACTAACAAGCCCAAAGTAACCAGGAGTATGTGTTTTCATACTAAAATTGCTGAAGAGAGGTGTTAAAGATCCCCAATATAATTGTGGCCCCTCTATAAAAATATTTAATAATCAATTGATCTATATTGATTTATAACATTAAACCATAACCAAACCAATTAACCTTGCAATAAGCTTTATCCAAATATTTTACGGATTTTTGCTGCATCTATTAAATAATATATTTATTATTTATTCTATCCCCTCTGGTAGCTAAAGGATAGCAAGGGTCTTGGCATTCAGGAGGCTGACACTTACCAAGGTTCCAAATACCTAAGAACTCAATTTCCGGCACTGGGGGTATCTGATAATCAACTTGCGGTGTGTACCTTTGACTTCACACCTCCCTTCCGGATGCTGCTGGGACATCTACGACTGGCTTGCTACTTATAGGGAATGTACAAGCAACACTGTTTGCACTTGTCTCAAATACCTTGGGTGGCTGTACTAGGGACACATGGCTTGTTTTGTCAAATGCAGTTTTTGCAACAGTGGAATGATGATGACAACATAATTAATTATGAATCTATTAAAAGCAAAGAAGTAAGGATTAATGGGTATACAGTAATTGTAACAACTTTGGAATCAATTGGAAAACTGTCTGAATGCTTGCAGGAGGTTGTGTCTTTATACCTGGGCAACTGTCACGCTTCAAGCTTAAGGGTTATTGTCTTCCTACTTTAACATACTCTTTTTGTTCAAGTCCCATCTACCTCAGTCCATAAGCGTGACAAACTAGAAGCACAACATCAATGGTGGCTTCCGCTTACCAACTCTGGCTTGCATAACAACCTTCCATTCTTGGCGACTGACTCAGCATCCACTTGCAAACCTTGCAGTCAACTCTACCTTGGTCAACCATCCATTTGGGTTCCGCCCTTTTCACCCTGGGTATCAATAACCCTTGGGTTCCCATTTCTGGTCACATGCTATTGCTAGTTTGCACTCACGCTAGTCAAACCATCTCAACTGTATAGTTTGCAAATAGACTAGTCCCTTACCCTGCATAAACTACACCTTCATATTTGCATTGCTTCTGACATCATTCCCTCATGTCTCAACCGTTACATTCCAATACATTTGTCCCCTATTGTCTTGCACTTACACTAAAACCTTGGAAACAATTCATACTGTCATTTCATTTTGTACTCTGTCCATGTCATTCATTGCCTTGCCGCTCGGAACTGTAGTTGACCATCCATCAGGTTCTATCTAGTCATCTTGGATTACCTTATAAAGGCTATTCTGTTTGCCTGAGGATTGTCTCCTCAGTTAGTTAATTTCATATGTTCTCACATTTGCTAAATCCAGTCATCACATTGGGCTTGGGTTTGGTTTCCTTCCATCAGAACATTCATCCCTCTCACTGTGTGATAAGTTACTCCACCATAAGTTTGCACTTTGCAGTTAGCCCTTGCTACCTTGCACTTGCCCTTGCACTCAGCTTTCCTTTTGCGCTCACAATCATCTAAGATTGCCCTATAGTATGGGGGATGGTCATGTGACACAATGCCTGATTGCATGCAGGCAGTCATCAAGGCCAATGGAGGTTCTACCCAGTGGTAGAATGATTTCTATCTCTTTTTTTTTCTCATTCCTTACCATTGTATTTCTCTCTTGTGAAACTCCCATCAATTTTTGATGGTAAATTATTTTTCAATATTTTTTTTTATCAATCATCAATTTTAAGCCAATTTGTGACCCTTTTTTGTTTTTCATTTTTGGTTTACTTTTTATTTTTTTTACATTTCAAAATCATTGTACCATAAAACTAGAATGCTTAATTACTGAAATACAAAAAATTTAACCTTTTTTCCTTTATATACATGTGTGAAAAAATAACATAAAAAAAAAAGAAAACATGGGTTAAACAAAAATAAGGGCATCAGTCCCATTATTTTTGTCTACCCACTGTATGAACATAAATACATACAGAAGCTTGGGCTGTGGATCGATGACGTCATTCGATCCGAACCTCATTACGTCATCTACTCCAAAACCGCAGCTTGGTCCAACTCATGAATCCCATCCCGACCGAGTGGTGAGTGTTATAAAAGATCTCAAGTGAGTGTTCCTCTCACATACATATTTCATTACCTCTTGACCTACCCGAGCTCTTCAGTCGACCCCTGATGATCCGAACCTGACGAGATCGCAATCAAAACAGCTATCGCAAACCAACCAGAGTCGCCGAACAAAACTCACTGCTGTCCATGACCTGCGGTACTGGGGATCCTAATCTTCTTCTGGTTGGTCGCTCGATGGTTAGATTTCTCAGTGGACCATCCAGTTTATTTCTTCTCTCTCTTATCCCTCCACTCCAGATCGATCGGCAAGCTGACACCGTCCTCGAATTCCCGTCGGGTTTTTGCTAGGGTGACCACGATTGACAACGCAGTCAATCAGCTCTTCCCTTTCGCTTGCTTCCGAAAATACTTGGAACCGCCTCGGCCTGTTACCATGAGTAACCCCCCTGGCTCTCTTCCTTTTGGCACCCTCAATCGATCTGCTAGTGGCCAACCTCGACCCCCTGGATCGACTTCCCGCTCCCCAACTCACCAGCTTAAACTTCACCAACCTCGTGCTTCCTCAATCAGCCATCAGTCTTCCGATCAGGCTCCCCCCTCCATCCAGCCATTTTCTCCCTCTAGATACTCTCCAAATCCTTCATCCCCTCATCACGTCAAGCCTGATCAATCGAGCTTTCATCATCTTGCGAACGGAGTTGTCAAATCTCGACAAGGATCCGTACTTAGTCGCGGCTCATTACTCAAGACTGATTACTATGCGTCGGGTTTGCTCAATCCTTAGCTCTTGATTCTCTTTCGTATCCTTGTCCTCTCAGCTTTGTCAATCATCCCTGGCTCATTTCGTTTGAAAATGCTTCTCTGCTAGGTCGGGCCCAGTCTCTGACTCATCATCTACAAGGGGCTCCAAACTTTAGATCAGCCTCTTACAACATCTTTGGAGTTCGTATTTTCAAAGGCTCGATCAAAATTCATCTTCGTGCTGACCCCCCAGAAAGCCAGTGGTCATTTTGCTTACCACTAGAGGCGAATTAACGCTCCTTGTTTCAGAGTGCCCAACCTACTGTCGCCGGTATCAAGACTATCCTGGCTTTTCTCAAGTCGCACCCATCGGGTCGAAAAGATTCAGTCTGGTTTTGTGAGTAACTACTCAAGCTTTTTTGATTCCGCTTATAGAAATTTATAGGCTGATGGGACATTGTCCGGTTACAGGCACTCGAGAAGAACCGGTGATCTACATATCGGCTAAACCGTTTGTTTTGAGGGATTCCGTAAAGCCTGCGCAGCCTGTTACGATCAGCGAAAACGCTAACAACATCGAGGCCATTGAATCCCGGTAATTGCTCTTCAACTGATGCTTGTTTCCTTCTTGCTTGCCCCTTCGCCAGACTCTTTACTTCGAGATCAGATACCCGTCCTCTATCCAAAGATCGAGTTCAAGTGAAAACTAATACCTTGCCTGCTTCTTTTTTTAGTTTAAAATTAGACATTGTCAAGGAATCCCTGCGATACGGTGGTTTAATTTTGGTACACGACGAAACAGGTGTGTATCCCATATGCTTAAGAATCTCTCTAGCGAGCTCTCTACCTAGGGTCTGAACTATTTTTTCATATTATTCAGTGGAAGAAGATATTCTACCCACATGGATCACGGCTGATGATGTAAAGACACCTCGGGAAATTTGGCAAGCAGTCAAGTCTGAGGGCTATCATGTTGAAGTAAGCTTTTTTACGAAATAAACAACAGTTCTCTATCTGCGGAGAGTATGTACTTAATCACCTTCATTTTTTCAATTTTTTTTCTTTGGTTGCAGTACTACCGAATTCCCATCGCGAACGATCAGGCACCTGAAGACTCATATCTTGATCGATATGTTGCCATCTTGCGCACTATCCCCACGTCCGTTAATCTCATATTCAATTGTGGAATGGGGATTGTGCGTACCACCTTTGCTATGGCGGCTGCAATTCTGATGCGTCGCCGGCAGGTAATTAAAGAGGGCGGAGAGGACCTGTTTGGGCTTGAAAGCGCCAATTCTTCAGCAGCTGTTGTTCCTCATGCACACCCATCTAATCCTTCCCAGTCGGAAGATCTTGCTCCGGGAGTCAAGGCCATCAAAGCCTTGACGATGCTAGGCGAACAACAGGTCAGGACAAAAAGTTTATTAAGATTGATGCAGCTATTGCAACGGTGTGGGTTGATCTAGACGTTCATATTGCTTGAAGGTATTCGATCAACTGACTAGCGTCTTTTTTACTTCATGTCTCAGCTTTACCGACAGCCAGCCAGCATGCGGTCATGGACTTACTCACAACCCAGCCGAATCTGTTGGAAAACCTGAGGCGAGTTGGTTTCATTTCAACCGAGTGGAAGACTATTGACTTATGGTTTCGTTACTGAGAAAAAAGGAAGGGCATAGGGGGGGAATTCGACATAGTTTTGTCTTTGGTGTCGATTTTGGATCACGGCAGCTTGGAAAAAGATCTTGTGGACGTGGTAGTAGATCACTGTTGAGTCCATTTCTTATGACATAACACTTGGAGAAAACCCCAAAATTAACATGTTGGAACAGGTGATGATGTAGTAGGCCCAGATTTTCTTTTTCTGATTGATGCTTCAGGTTTCGGCTCTATAGAAGTCAGGGCGTTCCTTAAATTTCTAATGCGACTATTTTAAATTGCTAGATCAACCTGAGAGATAAGATATTGGAACATCGCATCAAGTTCGCAGTTACTCCTACGACTGAAACTTCACCCGCTTTACCGGACGGGACTTCGGGAAACTACTACCTACGTAATGCGCTGGCTGGCTTAGAAAGATACTTCTTCCTGATCGTTTTTTCCGGCTATTGCAATGAGCCCAACATGAGCTTCCAAGATACATTTTCTCCCTGGCTTAAAGTTAGTACCAGCAAGTTAGGCGCATCAACCACCAAGAGGCTAGAGGCTTACGTGTATTGTTGTGGTTGAAGTCTCGAAGTGAAATCATAAATATGATACTCCGACTGCGACGCACTTCTCGACAGTATATTTTTGCGCCATTGCATGACCTCACATCGCTTTCTAGAAGTCATGTTGGAACGGTGGCGAGTACTGCGGCCATGAAACTCAATTTCAGCAACTTAGAGCGTGCTGGCGGAGAGGTTGTTGGATCAGAATGGGCCCACCACGTAGTTGACGTGAGCATCGCGAGCATTGCCGTTTTGGAAACTTTCATTCTCCGTTGTGTCAAAATGCGATGACCCAAATTTTGGCGTTGAACTTTGAAAGACTCGTCGTGGGATAACTTTGAGAGCAGGATTGATTTTGAAAAACGATCAGTGGCCAACTCAATTTCATCAAGATGACAGAGTTATACCGGGCGCTTTGAACTTTAGAAAAGTACCTAATGTCGCCCTGTTTGGACTCTCCCAGCCCACCCAAGAAGGTATCGATCGAGTAATTGAGAATGTTGGCAAGAAGTGTAAAAATCCTCAAAGGCTTACGTGGATCAATCTTCGGTGAGGAAGAGAACTTCATAGATGTTAATTTTTGCCGCTTTTTCTTATGCCATCTTCCGATTTTTTGGAATGCTTCCGGGTCTTAAGAGAGGAACCGCTGATTTATATCAATGGAGTTCCGTATGTGCTGAGGTTGGAGGCTGTGGGTCTTCGAAACATGAAATCTTATGCGTGAGTTGATTAAGCGGCACTCTGTTTGGATCTGTCCATCTCGTCAAGATGCAGTGGGTGTGATTAAAGCTGAAGACTTGAAAGCGCCCTTTTCAATTGGGTTATCAATCTAATCTGACCAAATCAGGGGAATTTCGAGTGCACGACTCGAGTTGCTGGAAGATCGATTGAAATCAGACATGTTAGTGGACAACCTTCACTTAACAAAGTTCATCCTTTAGGCTAAGCAAACAAACTGGGTCATCTACTCTCTAGTTTGGCGGAGCTACGCACTTTTGATGGTAGAATCCTATTGCATACCGAAACCGATGATGGATCCGTGATTGGTGTATGGGAAACGGCCACAGAAAGCTCTGTGAAGACGCTCCGGGAGCTCATGGATGAAAAATCCCAATCGCTTGCAGATGCGTGCAAGCTCAATTTCAGACGTCAGCCAATTACAGCAGAGAAAGCCCCTGATTTTGACGATATCAAGGATTTAATCGGGATCGTGTCAGACGCAGAACCGGATTCGCCTTTTATTGTCAACTGTCAGTTGGGAAGAGGCCGTTCAACCCTTACGATGGTTTGTATTCTTCTAATTCAGCAGTGGTTGGCCCATGGAGGCGGGAAGTTTGCCTTTGCCGAAGCCAGCCATCTCAAACCAAGCAGATGGTCCTATCAGGCAATAAACAATTTGATCAGGGTGATGAGAAATGGGCGAGGTATCAAGATTGCGGTGGATGCTGCCGTTGAAAAGTGCTCGGCTGTATATGATTTGATAGAGTCGATTGAAGTTTGCAGGCTGGCCGCCCAAGCATGCGGCGATGACCCGGTTGTAAAGGAGCAGAAAACTAAAAAAGGGCTCTCCAATGTAAGATTTCTGCATCAGTATTTCTTTTAGGTAAGTACTTTCGCATCCAGTTGAACTGACACACAGCCTAAACCCCCGTGATTGAAATCCGGAAGCTACGTCGATATGCGGTAAGGCTCTTACAGCTCCCCAAAGTTTCAACATTCCTCTTCAGAGAACGCTGATGCCCTGGATCTTCTCTGGACTTGATCCGAAATACGCGGCTCAAGTTTTTGCTTACGTTTGCGTGTTACTTGAATGAAACCAAAGCTGATACTTGGAGAGAGCTCCAAAATAATAAATCCTTCGAGATTTTTTGGCAGCAGCACCAAGGTCTGCCAGTCCTTTGAATCTCTAGAAGCAAAGCAAAGCTGGCTGATTTCCAGACCTATAACCTCTTTGTTGAATCCCCTCGATATAGTGTTCAAAACCCTTTTGGAAGAGTTGAATGGTGCCGACATCCAGGCGCTTACTCCCTTGGAACTAGGCAATTTTACCTGTCACGGTGGAGATTGGACCGAAGAAGAGCAAACGGTAGTCGCTCGAAGATCGGGAATCATTTTATCAGCTCAGACAATATTAAAGTCCGATTTTTTTGTCGGCTTGCAAAAGATGACATTGCCACTGAGGATTGAAGGCCTTCCAAACATAAGGTGAGCTTTCAAAAATCATCGGATGATAAATTTAGAACGGCGCGCTTAATTCATTGCTGGAATGTGAGCAATTTTTTAGACAAGTTCCCATACGCCTAAATGGTCAATCTCTACCCGATGACCAATCAATCTTTGGATCTGGTATGCCCACAGTGGATGGCCTTCGACGAGGGTTAGAAAAGATGGGAGCGATGCATCGGATCGTGTACTGGACTTCAATGAGAGGTGAGCACCAGACGTGCTGCTGTGATTGATAAATAAAGTTGATTCCTCCGCTAAGGGCGATGATACTGAGACTAATTAAGTGGGTTAACTATGGGGTTGTTAATATGTCTATGCAACTCTTGCAGAGGAGCCCGTACTATATGTTCGCGGTAGGCCTCATGTGCTTAGATTGTTTGATCAGCCTCTGGAAAATGTTGTCACTACCGGAGTAGCCGCCGCTGCGGTCGAAGGAATGGAAGCAGCGTTGAAGAATGATTTGCTCAATGAAATTACCGAGCGAGACGGTCGGGTATTGCTTCATGATGAAGTTGAAGAGAATGGCAGGTACATAGTAACTGCTGTGGTACGTCCAGCCCCAGTCGTTAGGATAGGATAAGCATATTGGACAGCTTTACGCTTCTGACTTTGACGGTGGCTTTTGGCTGGGCCTCACGGTAATCTTGTAGTGGGAAACAGTAGACGCAAACCAGATCATGACACCACGCGAAGTATTCAACCTGATGAAAGATGAAGGATTCCTCGTGAACTACGCGCGCCTGCCCGGTAAATCAATGATAATTTATCCTCGGTCTAGAAAGACAACTCACCTATGGCTAAATCCGTAGTTACGGATGAACAGGCACCAATACCAGGTGTATTTTCAAGACTCGAGCAGCGTGTTTCTGATGCCCTCAAGTCCAGATCAAAGGATGAGCCAGGCGTCCACCTAGTATTTAACTGTCAAATGGGGCGAGGGCGAACCACTACAGGAATGGTGGCAGCTATGCTGGTAGCGAATAGTTTGACCTTAAAGAATCCCCGACAGGGTAAACGAAAAAATAGTATTTCTTCAGTATTATCTACTGAGACTTCGGTGGAAGGGCCAGGCTCTCCTCCTTCACCGAGTGCCTCACTTGTTGGAGATATGTGGGATGCACCCGAAGTGAACCCTTATCTGGAAGGTTTGTGATACCACACCAGATCAGAGGGTTATCGAATTAGCTTGAGGTAAAGAAGTGTCTCATGCGCAACGTGTGCCTTGATCTGCACGAAATGACAGGCGAATACAAGTGCATTTTGAGCCTAGTCAGTGTTCTTCAATATGGTCGCCAGGCAAAGAAGTTAACCGATCGAGCGATCGAGTGAGTTTTCAATTCCCTATTCTTCTCTTGTGACTCGGTTGATTTGACACGACCGATTTTTCACCATCAACCGGCGGGCAGTGCGATGGACTCGGTTCAAAATCTGTGAGTCTCGCTTGGGAGGTGTTTTCCCAGGTAATCAAACTTTGACTTCTACACTTCCGCGATGAGCTGATTCGGTGGGCACTTGCCTACTTGAAGACGGAAGGCAGTGTATGATTTCAAGTTGAGAGCGGAGGCGGCCGAACCTGGCAGCGAGAAGCAGAGAAAAATATTTATTGCAGCAACAAATTACTTATACAGGTTTGCAGAATAGTAATCTCACAGACTTGGTGCATGCGGCTCTACTTGACGCTCGCGAGGTTATCCTTGACTTCATGAAAAGCCACGTCCCATTGACTTTTATTTAACCCCAAACAGATACGGTTCATTAATTGCCTTTTCGAACTGGCTATTAGAGAGACAGCTTGAGTCTTCCCACGACAATAAAGATGAAGGTTCCCTAGCTTATAAGCGCATGGAAACTTTTCCCGAATGGCTAAACGAACATCGAGACGTTATGCATATCTTACAAAAACGTAGTCTTGAATAAAAATGATCATTAAGCTTCCCGGTTTACTGAATCAGATTATTTTAGGCGCGTACCCTTTTGCTTTGGAAACAAACCAAATGACCATTCATTCGTCCGTGATCTCTGCTTCAACAAACTGACAAGAGCTCTATTGTTTTGATTTAAGTAGAGTCGAAAAGACTCATGTCGCTAAGAATCGGCGCGCGTGTAACACATGAAATGATAGGGCGGGTTTGAAAAGCGACATGAAGTTTAGTTTGTGATCGTTTTGTTGAGACTTGAAGGCGTGCCATCACGTTTGAATTGAGATTGAATTTCAAAACAATACGTTAAGAAAAAGCAAATTTGAAGCCAAGCATAGAAACAACGTGATATCAGTCAACCGGAAGACCAATGTAATTGTTGAGTATGTTATAAATTGCATGTGATGGACTGATGAAGTGATAGTTGAACTGAGAAGGCAAATCAGGAAAGGCGCTTGACGGTTTGGTATGTGACAACTCCGATGTGATGGGCTAATTGAGTCATAGTTCAACAGGACTGAACTTCGCGCAAAGAGTCAAGCATAGAGATTGCAAGCAATAATGTTAGTGCCGGGTCTCTTTGTGTGCGATCATCAGCCGTTCTAATAAAACTCAAAGAGGGTTCCGTTGATGTTAGATGACTGTAAGAAGCTTGATACTTGTCGCGCCCAGACTTGTTCTGAGTTGAGGAATAGTATGAGGGAGGGGATGAATGAGGCTCCAAACTTGGAGGATTTCAACTCGGAAATATGGTGAATGTCATTCTTGGCACGCTTCAGCTGGGACGGTGGGCTCATAAATACAACTGTTCCCGGTAAACAAGTCCAGTGGACCAGTAAACCATGTCCAGTTGTCAAGTGAGGAAGGACACATAACAAGCAATCAAGACCCCTCTTCAAGTAATTCAAGGCCACTCATCCACAGAATAAGGCCTCTCAACAAGGGATTGAAGGCCCCTTGACAATTGCTCAAGTCCACCCAACAAGGGTAGGAAGTCCACAGGACAAGTCAAGCGGCCACTGGGTTTTTTGACCCCCCCCCCCAAAAAAAAAAACAAGTTTGTGGGTGTAACTTTTTGTAGTAGGTTAAAAAAACTTGGATTCAATAAAACAAAAAAAAGTGAATTTCTTGGAAAACCTGGTAAAAAAAACTGAGAACCAGTAAAAAAAACCAGGAAGCCCAGAAATTCAAAAAATCATTCAGGATGTTTTAATATTGGACCAGTAATTGGTTGCATCTCTGAACAAACTCTGTAAAACTTTTGGCAATGATGAAACCATTTTAAGCTATGTTCTTCAGTAATTGTTTCATCAATAGCATGTTTGATGAGATTGACTAGTTGAGAACGTTGAAGCAAGGGTTTTCCTTTGACAAATGCTTTAAGAGTGTTAAAACTGAGCTCAATGGGGTTTGGAAATGGTGAATAGGGTGGAAGAAATTCAAAATCAATATCATTGGTGGCCTTCAACATATTTTCAACATTTTCAACCTCTTCTCCTTTGTGAATTGGTGCATTATCAAGGATTAAAAGAGCTGATTGTCACACCTTGCACTTAGGAATTATTGTCTTCATCACTTCAACATGTCCTCTCCTGAGTACCATCTACCTCAGTCTAAAAGCGTGACACAAATAAAGCACAACATCAATGGTGCTATCTGCTACTTCCTCTGGCTTGCCTTGACCTTCCAATCTCGGCAACCAACGCAGTATATACTTGCAAACTTTGCGGTTAACTCCATACCGGTTGGCCATCCATTATGAGATCCAATCTCCTTCCCTTGCCAATCAACAGCCTCAGACTTCCATCTTTGGTCAAGCACTGTTCGTTAGTTTGCATCTACGTCTAACTAAGCCATCATTACTGTACAGTTTGCAATTGGACTAGTCCCTACCCTGCACATACACTATTACTTCTCATTTGAATTACCTTCAACATAACTTGCTCCTGTCCCAATTTGTCATACAATTATATGCTCAGATTCTATTGTCTTGCACATACACTATTACTTCTCATTTGCATTACCTTCAACATCACTTGCTCCTGTCCCAATTTGTCATACAATTGTACGCTCAGATTCTATTGTCTTGCACTTTCGCTATGACCTTGGATATGTACTACTGCTTCATTTCCTATCCCGTTCCTGTCATTAATTGCCTCACCGCTTCAACTGTAGTTAGCTCATCACCGGGCTGTATCTAGTCACTTTGGATTACCTTATAAAGGCTATCCCCTTGCCTGTTGATTGTCTGCTCAGTTAGTTAATTTCATACGTTCTTGCATTTTGCTACAGCCTAGTTATCACATTGGACTCAGGTTGAGTTTCCTTCCTTGGAACACATTCCATTCCTCTTGCCATTTGTTGAGTGGCATAACCAAGTTTGCACTTTGCAACTGAGTCTTGCTACTTGCACTTGCCCTTGCACTCAGCATTCCTTTGCGTTCAAAATCATCTAAGAATTGCCCTATAATACGTGGGGTGGTTGTGTGAAAGTAAATTAACTAACTCAACTTATCTGTTGTAGCTTGCCAACCTATAGTAGACTTCTTTTCTCAATGTCACTTACTTGCTCAACTGGGAACGCTTCCCTTGCCCCTTAAAATGATGAGATCCATTGGGTAGGGAGAACCAGCGCTCCTCGGGCCCAACAACCCTTAGATCCCGTTCCTCCTTCTAAATCGCCATCTGTTGAACCCCTTGATGATCCTTGGACTCCTCCACAAGATGTTCCAAAGGACCCTCTTGCAGAATTCGCAGATTCCAACCATTCTTCCAATCAAACCTTGACTGGTGGTAGACCAGGGGTTTGCACTACTGCTCCCAAGCCCAATGCTCCAACCCTGCTTTCAACATTGATCCAGGCCCTCACTCATGGTGCCGAGAAATCTAGTCCAAGTACTCCTAGCTTTTGCACTCCGGGCATGAAACAACCCAATCACTTTACGGGAGAACACCCTCATAAGCTTAGATCCTACCTACAGTCTTGTAAAATCATCTTTTCAAATGACTCCAACAATTTCCCTTCCAATAGGCATAAAGTTATGTATGCTTCGTCCTTCTTAGGAGGTGGAGCCTTGCAGTGGTCCAAACCGTACCTCAAACTTTTGTCCAATGACAGTCCCACGTGTATTCTCAACAACTGGGACAGGTTTGAGCAACAACTGTTCACCCTGTTTGGCGACCCCAATGAAGTTTGAAACACCAAATACAAACTTAATAGTTTAGTTATGAAGGAAAATAGTAGAGCTTCCGTTTATATTTCTCATTTTCAAACGTTGCAGTCTTGCATCCAGTGGAACGAGGCCGCTCTTCTATTCCATTTCCAAAAGGGCCTACCGGCACGCTTAATTGAACATCTTGCAGTTGGGGGTCATCAGACAACCTTGCTTCAGCAGCTAATCGATTGAGTGATTGAGCTTGATAATGGCTATCACAACAAGAATTGCTCTTGGCAAAACAACCATGGACCGTCCACCTTGGCTCCAAGGGTGGACAACTCCTCAAAGCAAAACACAAGGAATCCAAAACCATCCAAACCAAACCCAACTTCAAACTCCAACTCAAAAGGGAAAACTGTCACCAAAACTCCAAAGTTATTGGACAAAGAAACCGGGATGCTACGGAACAAGGAACGTCTACAAAGGGAGAAGAATGGGCTGTGTATGTATTGTGGAGGAAAACATGATGTCAACAGTTGTGCAAAGCGGTTAGCGCGTGAAGCGGCTAAGCAGTCAAAAGATTAGCTTGTAGTTTTTCTGACACTTGCAAGGAAAACTACACATTATCTAAATCACTGCGAGAAAATCTTTGCACTTGCGAGTCACTAGGTGCTCCTAGTTTGAGATTTATCCTATTCCATTCCGACAACACCCCTTATCAAGTCTTACTTGACTCCGGCGCTAATGTTTCCTTCATTAGTGAATCTTTCGCCACTTCCAAAAATCTTACGGGTTCCGAGATAGATAAATTTCCTATCTATTTAGTAAGTAGTGCGACTGAACCGTCTTATTGGGCTTCCCAAAAGGCAAAATAGACCTTTGCATTCTCCAATTTCCCCAGCTTTGAATGGGATTTATTTGTCTTGGCTATACCCAGAATGGATGATACCATTCTAGGCCATGATTTCCTAGTTTACTGGAATCCGGATGTGAATTGGCAAGAAGGAGTAATTAACCTTTGAACCTCAAACCCCCAGAACGCTAATCTTTCCGTCAATCAGGAATTAAACAGCCTACCTGACACTGTCATTGAGTTGGATGACACTTTTCCGCCAGGAGATTTGCAATATCCTGACCTTCATTCCCAAATTCCCTCTTCAGATTTAGGAGTTATTGCTTACCTATCCAGCTTACCTCTTTCCTGTTCCTTCAAAGAGAAACAGACACCAACCAAACAAAGTATTTTGAGCTCCCTAATCCTCTTGCACCATGCAAGCACCTCAAACCCGGTGCTCCAAGATGACAAGATTGAAGATTTAGAAATCATTTGAGAGTCTTTACCTTCAGTTTATCATGAATTTGCTGAGGTCTTCTCAGCTGCAAGGGCAGATACACTGCCTCCATCCCGTCCTTACAATCACAAGATCAAACTTACTGGTCCACCTCCGGCACCAGGACCAGTTTACTCTCTCTCAAGGCAAGAATCAATTGCACTTCAAGACTACATTGCGGAAAATGTAGCAAAAGGATTTCTTTGACCAAGCAATTTGAATACCGGTTCACCTGTCCTATTTGTTCCAAAAAAGGACGGCGGACTTTGCCTTTGTGTTGACTACAGGAAACTGAACCAGGTAACCCGGAAGAATGCCTATCCAGTACCTCCTACATCACATCTCCTCACCCTCTTCCATGGAGCTGCTTATTTCTCAAAGTTAGACCTTCAAGGTGCCTATAACCTCATTTGCATTAAGGAAGGTCATGAGTATTTGACCGCAATGAGAACTTGGTTCAGCAGTTATGAGCATACCCTCATGCCTTTTGGCCTCTGTAACACTCCTTCCACTTTTAAGCATTTTGTCAACGACATTTTCTCTGATCTCGTAGGTAAATACCTTGTGGTATATCTCAATGACATACTAGTCTATTCGAGGAACCTCAAAGATCACATTGCACATGTGCAAGAGGTTCTGCAGCAACTTTGCAAGAATGACCTATTTGCCAAAGCCTCTAAGTGCGAATTCCATTCCTCTTCTCTTTGGTTTCTAGGTGTTGTAGTCTTGCAGCAAGGACTATCAATGGACCCAGCCAAAAGCAAACGCATATTGGACTGGCCCTCACCTTCTTCTGTTAAATCTCTTCAAGTTTTCCTTGGTTTCAGTAATTTTTATAGAAGGTTTATTGCGCGCTATGCCAAGAGAACCGTGAATCTTACTAAACTTCTTCAAAAAGACACTCCTTTTGTTTTTACCAAAAAAGCTTCTTTGGAGTTCAAAGCTCTGAAGAAAGCATTCACCACTGCCCTGATACTTGCTCACTTCAACAAGCTAGCTTGCACAATTGTCATAACAGAGGCAAGCGACTATGCAATCACAGGAGTAATCTTGCATTTCTCTTCCTCCACTTCTCTCTTTCATACCGTAGCTTTTGAGTCTTGCAAGTTGCTCGCTGCAGAGCTTAACTATTAGATTCATGACAAGGAACTTCTCGCAATTGTTTATTGATTGAAGAAATGGTGTTCATAACTTTTGAGCCTTAGGGAATCCTTTGAGGTTTTAACTGATCATAACTCTTTAAAGTATTTCATGAGCTCAAAAGTCCTCACACGTAGACAGGCACAATGGGCCAAATACCTCTCCAAGTTCCACTTTAAAATCACCTATTGTCCTGGGAAACAAGTGGTAGTTCCTGATGCTTTATCACGTTGGGACAATGTTTACCCAGGGGGGGGGGGAGCACCTTTGCCAAAAAAAACCCTGAAAACATTAGGACACTCTTCTCAACCCAATCTGCCCAAATCAGTTCAATCATCGCTCACTTACAAGATTTGGCTTCCAAACTTCAACAAACTCAATGCGACAACCCCAAGTGCATCAAAATTGGCAAAAGTGCAAACTTATTAGATAGTAGTTACAGTATTGATGATAATGACTTTTTAGTCTATGATAATCGCATAGTAGTACCAGATAATTCTTGCATTAAATTAGATATCTTTGAGTCACGGCACAATTCTCTGCTTGCTGGTCATCATGGGCAGGATAAAACCTACCAATCAATTGCACGAGACTTCTAATGGCCTGGTATGACCAAAGAAGTAAAAGACTATGTTAGCGCTTGCTATGATTGCAATGGTAACAAGTCCTTGAAACACTGGAAGTATGGGCTGCTTCAGCCACTTCCAATTCCGCCTTGTCCTTGGCACTTTCTTTCTATGGATTTCATCTCTCAATTATCTTCTTCTAGTGGATATGATGCTATTCTAGTAATAGTAGATTGCTTCTTGAAGATGGCTTTATTTCTGTGCAGTAATTTGACGGCCTCTTCAGAAGACTTAGCTAACTTGTTCATAGAATATGTATTTTCAAAACATGGTCTCCCTGATAATATAGTTAGTGATTGTGGATCTCTGTTTGTCTCAAGCTTCTGGACCTTGCTATGCCAACATTTGAAGATCACTCGCAATTTATCAATGGCGTACCACCCGGAAATGGATGGGCAAACCAAGCAAGTTAATCAGATTCTCAAACAATACCTTTGAATGTATGTTGCCTATCAACAAGACAACTGGTTGCAATGGCTCCCACTAGCCAAATTTGCCTACAACAACTCCACTCATTCCTCCACCAAACAGTTGCCCTTCCAAACTCTTTATGGTAGAAACCCCACTTTCTCTTCCCTTCACGTAGCACCTTCTCAACCTGCTACCAATTACCTTGAAAAAATTCAATCCCTTCAATTGCAACTTTGGACCAACCTCAAAGAAGCAAACCAGCGCTATAAGGAGAAAGCAGACCGATCTTGCACTATTGCTCCAACCTTTGCAGTAGGAGATCAAGTATGGCTTGCTGCTCGCAAAATTTGCAGCACTTGCCCAACTCGCAAACTCTCCAAAAGAAAGCTTGGCCCCTTTAAAGTAGAATCAGTTATCTCCCCTAACGCCTTTAAACTTACTTTACCTGCGAAATGGAAAGGTATCCACCTGGTCTTTGATGTGTCTCTCCTAGAGCCAGCTCAAGTCCTATACCTGGGAAAGACTCATCCCCCTCCTGAACCGGTCACTGTCCTCAATCATCAAGAGTGGGAAGTAAGCTGTATTCTGGATTCCAGGTTACGCAAAGGAAAACTTCAATACCTCATTGAATGGTCTGGCTTCCATTCCAACAAAGATCGCAACTTGTGGGAACCAGCCCATCACCTTTGCAATTCACACAATCTGATTCAAGACTTCCATGCAAGCTACCCTTGCAAACCTTGACAATCATGATTCCATCCCATCCAATCGCATTACATTCCACATTCCATACCATCCAATCCAATCCCATTTCATTCCACATTCTATCTCATCCAATCTCATTTCATTCCATATTCCATCTCATCCAATCCCATTCCATTCCACATTCCATCTCATCTAACCCCATTTTATTTCACACCAACATTCCATCAGTTAATTTTTCCATCTCATTTTGTTATTCCTTTTTCTCATTTCCCTCTCATTCCTAGCAAGTAAACTTCATTCCTTATTATTTAAAAAAAAAATTTTTTTATTTATAATTAAAAAAAAAGAAAATATATATTTATAATAAATAATTACAAAGTTTCCTTTACTTCCTTCTCCGCATCCTCCCAATTTGCAGTCAATTCCGCAACCATGGATCGCAAAGTATCCAGGTCTTCATCATTGATTAGTGCGGACATCCTTTGGAGAACTAGCGCCTCTGTTACGATATGCCTCTTGAAGATCTCCTTGCACCTTGCAATCCAAGCTCGCTTTGGCCAAGCATTCCATTCACCTTCCTCCAAGAACTCTTTGTACGCTGTGGTGCCCCATCCTGGACACCCTGGCTGCCTTAAGACCTCAATCCATAAACTGTTGCGCAAACGTACCGTCCGGCTGAACAACTTATCCTCAGGCTCATCCAAACCGTCCTTTACCCGCGCGCGCTGCCCTTCCATTATCCGCATCGCGCGCCGCGCCACGCCGCGCTCCTTTCATCCGCGCATTTCGCGCGTCCTTTATCCGTGTTGCTTGTCATCTCTGCCGTTGTCATAGCATGTCCTCATCTTTGTTTTTGCATGTCTTCATCTTTGTTGTTGCGCATCCCAATCTCCTCATTGCTACCGTCGCGCGGCGCTCATCCATGATTTACTGAATCCATCCCGACCGCACCCCCAAGCATTTGGCAAATCCTTGGATCCGTCAAACCTCCCATTGCACTTGATCTATCAGTCGTGGATCTCAAGGCCATCAGGATTTACTCAACTTTCTCAAACCAATCTCCTATCCGCCCATCTGCGCTCTCATGGACTTCATCCATTACCTTTCCTGGAACTCTCCCACCCGCTTCCGCCTTTGGAAGAGTGCCAACGACCGCCCGCGGACATCCGCGGCGGTTTGGTTCATTTCTCTCTCCCACCCGCTTCTGCCTTTGGACGAGGGGTGGGTGACTCTGGTATTGTTACGCATGCCCATCCACAGACGGACGCGAGTGACCACATGGTTGCCTTCCCTTTTTCGCTCTATTTGTAGAATCCGTTGTATATAGTCTAACAGGACCTCCTGCCCATATAAGGAGGGGCTCTCCCCTGCCTTTTTTGATCATCATCGGAAAATCACCGGGGAACATGAAACCATTGGAGCATGGAATGATCCAGCATGAAATCAGCACACCTTTGATCCTTGAGCCTCCATACTCAACCCTTGATCCCTGATCCTTATCACCAACCAATAGCCTTGCTGGTTGAAGAAAAATTCTGTCTGTTGGAATTTTTGAGTGTGTCATACCACTCCTTGATCCCTTTCTCTGACCATACTGGTCCTGATCCCTGATCACCTTTCTGGAACCAATCATGATTGATTGAAGAGGTCTTATTAAGCTTAAGAACTGGAGTGTTATACCTCCCCTTAGCTTCTTTGGAGTTGCATTCTGCCAGCCTACTCTTGAGTCCCTTGAGAAGTGTTGAGGTTATCCTTGCTTCAAATCAGTTACTGTTTGCTTTAGAGCTTCTTAAACATTGTGCTTTGTCCTGTACAGCCACCCACAGTTATCTGGTACCCTTCAAGCGCTTGATTGCGGAGAGTTGGGCAGGTTCATTGAGAACCTGGAGGTTGCTGGGGCTTGAGTTGATCATCCCCAATCTTCTGCTGACAACCAGAGTTATTAGCGTGTGGGCGTTGTTTACATACAACAGCTTTTGTTCTTTGAACTCTAAGGGGACTTTAACTTCTTTTGGTCAAGTTTTTCCCTGCATAATCTTGTCTCAGATAGTGCTGCTCCATCGCTACCGACCTTATCCTCTGCTCCTTGATTCCTCATTTACCAGGTTCTGGACCTTGATCTTGGTTACATTTAAATATTTTTGTAACACTCAGGAGGGCAGCCTAAACAGCACCTTTCCCCTCCGCAGAACTGCCACGGCCTAGCACCGCTTGGAGTCTTACAACGCTCTCTTCCTTTGGCCTCCCGACAAGCCTTCTCCAATATCTCCTGTCAGCCGCCTTGCATCCGTTTTGACCGGCCCTACGACTCGCACCGGATCCGCTTTGCCTCGGCCCTCCATTTCTTCTGTTCCATCTAATCTACTCCTTCCATCTCCTCCATTCCCTTCTTCTCATAACCCTTGCTTCCTCGGTTATGACTCCAACTGGGTCCGCACCGGGCACTTCTCCTCGCACCTTGGCATTCATCTGAGGCCCTGGGAGTTCAGTTGGGGGTCCCCAATAAGGTGGTGGTGGCGGTGGTGTATTTGTAGTATACCTTTGGAAACGGGGAAACACTAGCAAAACAAGCAAAATTTAGTTACTATCTTTATGATCATTATTCAGTCCAGATTAGTAATCACCAGGAACTCGAGTACCCAAGTATTTGATCTCCGGCAACGGTGGTATCTCGTAGTTAACCCTTGGCGCGGACCTACAACTCCGCATCTCCCTTGATGACTCCGCGGGACCCTCAACAGTCGACTCAACATTTATAGGGAAATTACAGGCTACTTTGAAAAGGAAACATTGCTCGCACTTGCCTCAAAGGCCTTGGACGGCAGTACTAGGGACACATCGCTTGTTTTGACAAATACAATTTTTGCAACGGCGGGACAACAATGACAACATTTTATATAAACTATAAATCTATCAAGTAATGAATTAAATAATGTGTAAAGGGTATACAGTAATTATTAACGACTTGAAATTGATGGGAAAATTTATCTGAGCGCTTGCAGGAGCTTGGGTTTTTATACCTGGGCAACTGTCACGCCTCGCACTTAGGAATTATTGCCTTCATCACTTTGAGTTGTCCTCTCCTCAGTACCATTTACCTCAGTCTAAAAGCGTGACACAAATAAACCACAACATCAATGGTGCGATCCGCTACTTCCTCTGGCTCGCGTTGACCTTCCAATCTTGGCGACCAACTCAGTATATACTTGCAAACTTTGCGGTTAACTCCATACCGGTTGGCCATCCATTATAAGATCCAATCTCCTTCCCTGGCCAATCAACAGCCTCAGACTTCCATCTTTGGTCAAGCGCTGTTTGTTAGTTCACATCTACGTCTAACTAAGCCATCATTACTGTAAATTTTGCAATTGGACTAGTCCCTACCCTGCACATAAACTATTACTTCTCATTTGCATTACCTTCAACGTCACTTGCTCCTGTCCCAATTTGTCATACAATTGTACGCTCAGATTCTATTGTCTCACACATACACTATTACTTCTCATTTGCATTACCTTCAACGTCACTCGCTCTTGTCCCAATTTGTCATACAATTGTATGCTCAGATTCTATTGTCTTGCACTTACGCTATGACCTCAGATATGTACTACTGGTTCATTTCCTATCCTGTTCCTGTCATTCATTGCCTGACCGCTTCAACTGTAGTTAGCTCATCACCGGGTTGTATCTAGTCACTTTGGATTACCTTATAAAGGCTATCCCCTTGCCTGTTGATTGTCTCCTCAGTTAGTTAATTTCATACGTTCTTGCATTTTGCTACAGCCTAGTTATCACATTGGACTCAGGTTGAGTTTCCTTCCTCGGAACACATTCCATTCCTCTTGCCGTTTGTTGAGTGGCATAACCATGTTTGCACTTCGCAACTGAGTCTTGCTACTTGCACTTGCCCTCGCACTCAGCATTCCTTTGCGCTCACAATCATCTAAGAATTGCCCTATAGTACGTGGGGTGGTCATGTGACACTGATTTTTGGCATTTGGGTTGTAATCTGACCAGGAATCCAGAGAATTCACTTGCATTCACACCTTGTTGCAGTTTTCCATCACTGTTGAAGAGTTCATAGTAGATTTATCCTGTTTTGGAAAGTGTAGCAACCAAGGTGATTTGACTGAGCCTGGGGACTAGACTTAATACTGCTGGTTCACCTGTATGTACACAAACAAGAAACCAATCAAAAGTCAGTACACAAATTTAAAAATGGTTTAAAATAACTGGACTAGTGATTTAAAAAAGGCATACCAGCAGATGAATATCCATGAGACCTTTGGGTATGAAGATCAAACCCAGTTTCATCAATAAAAACCACTTGTCTGTTCACATCAGTTGCACAATGGAGGATATAATCATGTCTTCTTTGTAAGGTTAAAACTTCATTCCATTTTTTGGGAATTGGATGGGCAATCTTCCAAGTTACATCAACACCTTTGAGAACTCTTTGGATAGCTTGAGGTGAGAAAAATATTCCATGTTCAGTTTCAAGGTAGGCAGCCATTTCATTCAAAGTGATTGCTGATTGTTTTTCAATGTGTAAGAGTAAGTCACAGAGAACATTCACTGTTATTTTTTTCTGGGCCCCTTGTGAACATTGACTATCTGAATTTCTTTGATTTTCATTATTGATGATGTGTTGTACAGTGTGTTCAGAAACATCAAAGGTTTGGGAAAATTGCTTGTAAGTTGCTCCCTTCTATAGAAAATTCTCCTGGATGAGATGTTTCACTTTGTTGGTAACGGGCTGGTGTTTCAACCATTGCTTGGGCATAGGGTCAGGTGGCTTGGAGAAATGGTCTTGAAGCCTCTCCAATTGGCTTTGGATTAATGTACATGATTGGAGCTCTTCATTTATCTTCTTGAGCTTGGAATCAAGATGATTGATTTCCTCTTGAACTGCATTTATTGAATCCAACTGCTGGGTTTCCATTGTTTCAACCAATTCAAGGCAAGAGATGGAGTTGGGATGAGACATTGTTTGGTATGCATTGATGAGTAATATTGCTAAGGATGGTGGCACACCTCATGGCCAATCCTGTTGACCACCGGCCTTTGCACCCTGGTCAACAGGCATGATTTGCTTGAAATCATGACTTCATGTTTCACCTAAGCAAGCCCCATCATCAAGCAAGCAAGGCCTTGCAACCTGGTAAACAAGTCCGCCAGACTCAATCCACTTGTCTTGTGGACTTGTTTACCGGGAACAGTTGTATTTACCATTCCTTATTGTGCCATGCACTTTGAATGCCTGGCCTGCAAAATTTCCCCATCATCCATTTTTGTCAGATTCAAAAATTGGCCTGATACCATGCAGAAGAATTTGAAGAAGGATTGGACATGACATTGTGAGCAAACAGGAACTTTGATGACCGCTAGAGAGGTAAGGGAACAGGAATTTTGAGGTGGGAGGGCTAGAAGTATAGGATAGGAAGATGAGAAGTATGGGAGATGAGCCATTAAGAATCACAAGAGGGTAAATGTAAAAGGGCCCTTGAGATGGGAACATGAACAAAAGAGATGGGGTCACTCTTCCCCCTTGAAACTACAAAATACCCTACAACTACCCAAAGCATGAGAGTCAACTTGAACATAAGTATCCTCAGGCTTGGGTAACAGTAGCTTTGAAAACTTCTTAAAAGATTGAAATTGAATTGATATCACAAGGATCTTTGAGAAGAAATTTCCACTAATCAACCAGACCTGATCTATGAAATTAGGAACCAACTGAAGTTGCAAGTTTGATAGGGAAAGAAAAACTTTCTGATTTACCTTCATTCCAACCTTGAATTTGTATCAGTCCCTTGAAAGTGGTTTCCTTGATCATTTGATACTTTATCAATTCCATTGAAATTAATTAACATTCTTTAGTCTACATGTGACCAATCCTCATCCTGAAAATAGTTACTTTACTGATAAACTACCAAGCTCAATGATTTCCATTTGATTCCCAATTTCTTACTTAACAGATCAAACTCTTTGAAATCCTTTCCAATCCCTGACAATATTTTTTATTTACCTCCCTTGTACATATATCTTCAGAGCCAGTCTATTGGTTCAAGATTTATATTATTCAAACCTTAAGCCTTGAAAATCAATTTTTTAAAAAAAAATAAAATTTGATTATTCAACAAACAGGTCATCTTAGGAGCAGAACCCAAGGAATGCATGATGCCTAGGCGTTATGTTTTAACTTGGAATTTCAAATATTTTCTTTCTTTATTTCATCAGAATCTCATTGTGTCAATCATTTTGTTCAGCATCATAATTTTCTATTCAAAGAAGCTTTCATATTTTTATTTTATTTTATTTTTTTCTTTTCTTTTATTTTTTTCTTTTCTTTTCTTGTGTAAATCCCTGTTGTCATTCAGGTTCTATTTAAGAATAATAAAGGTATTTTGAGAAATGTTGGTGACTGGTTTATCTCAGTTTTATTTTTATTTAATTGGGATTTATATGAGATTAATATCACAAAATTGAATTTGGCTTCTGTAAAAATCCATATGGATCAAAAATAAACTCCAGAAATAGATGCAATAAGACATCTCATGATCAATTTCAAAAACAAAATCAATAATAATACATCACAGAAATCAATCAAAAATGTTACATGATAGAGGAGGAAGCAAAAATAGACAAACCTGTGAGGAAGCCACCATTGATATAAGTAAACTGAATTTAATTCCCTTCAAATCTGCTTCAAATAAACATTGGAACCAAAAAAATAAATTCAAAATGAAGGATCAATTAGAAAATTATAAAGAAGGAATAAAATTCCAAATTAAAATTATATTTGAAGACTCATAAAATTAGCTCCAAATATATATGAATGAAATTGATGGGGTTGAATTGAAAATTAACAATAAATAAATGGAAGATTGATAAAGACTTGATTCAAATGTACTCAGTTTAAACAGACTTTGAAGGAGAACAAGAATGGATAGAAAAATCAATTCAAGCTAATTTGAAGAAGTTTCAAATATAAATAAATAAATAAATAAGAAGGATTGAAAGATCAAATGAATACTAAATTCAATTTACATTTGAAACAGGCTTCAATCAGGGCAAGAATGATTGAAAAATAAATATAAAATCTGAAAGAATAATGCATAATTTGAATTGAATGTTCTTTCAAGAAGATTCAAAGATTATACAGCAATTAAGATGAAGTAGTCAACTAAGAAATCAAAATAAAAAAAAAATTAAAATTGATGCTTATTTGAAGTACACACAAATAACAATAAAGTATGATAAGAAACCAATGAAGAATGCTTTGAAACTCTACTTAAACACTGCAACAAAGAAGATTGAAAAATAAATAAAAATGGGTGATGTCAAATGCACAGCTACACGGCTACACCTGAGCCATGCAGACCCCACACAATTTAAGTGTGGTCAGGCTGTAATCCACATGGCACTGGACTGCCGTGTGGTTGCTGCACAGCCCCAAATGGCTCAAATGTAGTCATGTTGCCATGCCACATGGCCAGCCCAACCACATTTGAGTTGTATGGGGTTCTACACGGCTCAAATGTAGTTGTGTAGCCGTGCCACATGGCTAAAAGTCTGGTGGTCAAAAAAAAAGAATAAATAAAGGGTATAAAATAAAACAAAATAAACTAAATAAAAATACAAAAAAAAAACAGAAATCAACCAAAAGATCAAAAAAAGTTGATTTTTTGGTCAAAAAAAAATTAGAAATAAAATAAGAAATAAAATAAAAATAAATAAGTAAAAATAAAAACAATAGAGACTGAAGAAAACCAACCGGTTGTCCTCAGATTAAAGTAAAAAATTCAAGTTCAACTTTACTAGCCCTAAACTGAAAGGGCCAAAAAATGCAAGGAGTCTTTTGACCAGCCCTAAAGTAAAAGTGCCAAAACAAAAACAAGTCTTTTGACCAGCCCTAAAGTAAAAAAACCAAAAAAAAAACAAGTTCAAATTGTGTTAAGCTGATCCCATCACAAGCTTAACACAAGCTAAGCTTGTGATGGGATCAGCCCAACACAAGTTGAACTGACTTACCATTACCATCTCATTCAAAACACTCATCACAATTATGTTAAATCAAAACACTAAACATGATGATGTTCAAAATGGGATAACCCTTTATATTAATAGAATTACAATATCAGCATGTTAGAACCAACCCAAATGATGAAATTAATCTATAATTTAGAATAAAACTCAAGTTGATCTTTGAGGTGATCAACCCAACAAGCTGCTTTTTTAGAAATCATGGAACGTGGCTTGGAAACTATGGGGGGTATTCCAATCACATCTCCCTTAAGTACAAGCTGAACCCAATGGTTGTTGTTAACAAAGCAAATGAATGTAGGATCTGATTCTTCTTTTACACCCATTTTCATAGGAGTAAAAGAACAACATGATTCCAATGAAATGAAAAATATAGGTCTTCCATAAGTATCACCTATTATTTGACCCATGTTAAGCTTTGAAAGCCATATTGAAGAGGGAGTATTTTCATTGATGTCATTGACATCAATTTTTTCTCCTATATTTACAACATATTTACTGCCCCCAAGGATCTTAGAATAGCACCCCTTATTTATCCTGAATGTTTCAAGTATTTCTTTCCAAACTTGAAAACATCCATCCTCAACATACACAAGTGATTTAGAAATGAATCTAAAACCAAAATTTCCATCACCCACTGGGTCCCAAACCTCACCCAAGAACTTATGTAAGTTCTCAGGTATTTTATTAAGGTCATTTACTTCCTAAAATAAAAAATTAGTCAGCCAAAAATTCTAATCTCATTACAGGAATCACTACTCACCAAAGATGAGCTTCTGTTTTAATTCTCCATTGCATCTGCTTCATCCTTTGAAAAGGAATTGGATTCAAACAGCACCAAACCCAATGAACTTTCAGTCTCTTCCACTGAACTCTGAAATTCAGATGAAGAGCCTGACTTGAACTAAAAAAAATTCTCAATCAGTTCACTAAACCAAAAAAATGAATCTTTCACAAAATAAAAGACTTACAATCATTCATCTTTTCTTCTTTGGTGCCCTTCTAATTCTCTTTTCCCACTTAAGTTCTGTTTCAATGTGTTCAAATCAAGAAGAATCTTGCCCGGTATCTTTCAATTCTGGACAGCCTCTGCTTGATGGCAAGACTTAAGGTTCAAGTCATGGCTTTGATTGATGATTGGCAGTCTCCTTCATCAAGTGCTTCTAAAGCCCACAATAATCTTGATCAGGATGATTAAAGATCATTGCATTGAGATTTTCATGTAACTGAGAATTGTTGAGAATTTCATCAACATCAACCTATAAAAATTCAAAAGGATCAAATATTAGTCAAGTAGGAATCATCATTCAAAAAGCATTCATCAAAAAGCAATAATCACAAAGTGATTTGAACAATCCAACTTGAACCAACATACAGAACTAGAACTGCAAGGGTTATAATCCAACCTCCACAGAGGATGAACATCTCAGGCACAATGAAGACTCAAGACACTAGTAGGTCCCCTATTTGGTGGGAACAGGGCAAACCTGTAGTGATTGGGTATGACTTGGAGCACACTTCCTCATCATTTTCCCGCTTTAACCTCTCTAATTGATCCCCAAAATGTTGGATTGATTGTAAAGACTCCTTGTATTCCAATGCTAAAAGTTCAGTAGGAAGAACTATCCCAATCTTTATTCAAGAGTAGTAAAGTGCAGCCTGAACCAATTTAATTTGGTTGGAAACTGTACCCTCTAGGCTTATCCAAACATCCAACAGGTTTACCAATGAGTTTGCAAGGAATTGTTTGAGAGTAGCATGGGCCACTTCAACCCAAGACATTGTTTTATTTCCAAATTCTGGGTTTTTGCAAGTCCAAGCCACTACAAAATTCTCTTTAATAAAGAGGATATTATGATCCTTATACTCAATTACATCTTCACGGTGTTCCAAAAAACACTTTATACAAGTGATAATGTAAGCAACCCAGATCTAGGAAGATTAAAAGTAGAGGAAGTGATTTGGCACTTACTCTAAGTTTGAAATAATTGACCTCTGCCTCCTCCTTGGTTTTTGAGTCCCCATACTTATCCCACAGAGACATAAAGCTTTTCCACCCTTCCACATTGTTATTAAAGTGCACTTTACTGTTTGATTGTATGTTTTTAGACAAGTGCCATTGAAAGAACTGTCTTGTTGACTCAAAGGATCTTTTTTCTAGTGCATGGATCAAAGATTTTTCACATTCAATCAAAAAGACTTTGGGAAGTCTCTCAGGATCATAAGCCAACTCCTTTAGCGCATTTACAGACCAAATGTAGAACTCAAACATTTATCTTTTTATAAAAACAAGAGCTTTTGTGAATGTTTTCTGGTTGGAAGTAATTCCTAAAACATGAAATAGGGGGATGTTGTACTTATTTGTGTTATGAGTACAATCCATCATAGCTGTATGATGGAATTTTTGCAAAGCTTTAATGACTCTGGATGACCCAAAAATAGGCCCTCCAAGTGATCCTCTCCGCTGAATTTTGCTTGATGAACTTAACCTGAATTGAAAAGTTTTTCAAAAAGAACCTCCATAAAAAGTTTTTCCTTCAGCTCTTCAAGTGCTACCTTACACTTAGTGTTATAAATTGTTTTTGGTTGAATTGAATATAATTGATGAATTTAAAGAGGAATCAAGCATGAGATTTTACCGTAGAGTATTTTAGCACTTAGAAAATGAGGACAGCTGAGAGACTAGAAGAAATGACATGGAAGAAAGTCAAGGCAGGCTGAAGAGAAGAGAATCAGATTTCAAGACCTTTGAAGAATAAACGTAGTGACTGTCTTACCAGACATAGAAGAGTCAATTGAGGAGTTGATGATTGGGAGCGTTTTGAATAGCACAAGTAGAATAAGAGATGAGATCAAAAATAAGGAGTTGAAAAAGAAAAAGTAAGAAGATGAATAAAAAGAAAGACAAATAGAAACAAAAGAAAAAGAGAAAGAATACTAGAAATATTCAGTGATTTTGAGGCAAAAACTTAAAGAGAGTTGAAGTTGAGTTGAAGTTGGTATCCAGTGAAAATAGATGGTTGTCCGCATCTTCTCCCTCTCCCAGTACAGACCGGAAGCGCTGGAGATTAATTTGTGGGTGGTCTAGCAGTGACAGTGAAGTTATATTTGAGTAAAAGAAGCAGAACAAGCGGGCTTCCCCGTGAGTACCTGACGTAGGAAGAAAGATCAATTTTCTACCCCCCTTCTGTCTGGTAAGACTGAACCGGTGTGATTGATAAGATTAATTAGAGATGACAGGGAATTTTTGGGAAGAGCTTTGCTTAATCCGTCAGCAAGAATTGATGAGCTAGGAATTAATTTGAAAACTAATTTATTAGCCTTGAGTTCTTCCCAAAGGGCCTTTGTTTTTATATTGATATGTTGAGTTTTAGAGTTGCAACCAAATTTCTTAAGTTTGCTTTCCAGGTCTTTATTCTTTATGAGATGCAAACTGGGTTCTTCTTATTTTGCCCACATTTCCGCGACAAGAGTTTAATCCAGATTGCTTCTAAGAAAGAGTCCACTAAAGGATTCAGTTTGGCTTCAGTGGTTGAATGAATAACGTTTCTTTGTTAATAGCTTCTCCAAGCAATAATTGAACCCCAAAGAAGAGTGAGATGACTGGATTGTGAGTGTTGAGTTGTAAGGTTGTTGCTCCAAGTAGCATCACTATAGCAGATTAGTTGAGTGGAGTTGTTTCAAGCCTGGAGCGTAAGAGCAAGGTTTCTTGTGTGTTTGAGATATTTCCAACATTGTTTAACTTCTCTCAAATGGTGGATCCCAGGTTGTTTGCAAAAAAGAGTTAAATTGGGGACTGCAAAGCTCAGATCAGGTCTAGTGAGGCACGCTATATAGTTCATAAGGAAAACTGTGGATCTGTAGTTGATGTTAAGGGTTTTGAATTCTTCATGTTCTTTGTTGGATGCAGGTTTCAAATTGGCATTAGGAGTTAGAGGAATGGAAGAATTTTTGCAGTCCGAGAGCTTTAATTCTTCAAGACCACAATCTATGTGTTTGGGTTGAGAGAGAAGAATCTTGTTGCCTTCTTTGACATATTTCATTCCAAGTATTGTGTTTGGATTGTGATGGGAAGATTTTGGAAAATGTTTCAAAAATTCTTCTTTGAAGTTGTTGCCGTCACCGACTAAAATTAAGTCTTCCATGTGGAAGAATAAAACAGAGTTAGACTCAGAGTGTAAATAGAGACATGGATCAGCAGTGGATTCTTTGAATCCTTTGCTAAAAATCCAAGAAGTTAATGTATTGAACCAGTTTGCCGGAGATTGTTTCAAACCATAAAGAGATTTCTTGAGAAATAAGTATTTGGCGGTTCTTTTGGAACCCTTGGGAGTTTTTATGATAACGGTTTCTTGAAGATCTGCATGGAGGAAAGAAGATTTAACATCAAATTGAGTTATTGGAAGAGAGAATGAAAGACCAAAGATAAGGGCTATTTGCAGAGAGGCAGCCTTTCCCGTAGGTGAGAATGTGTCTTGATAATCTAGGCTGTAAATTTGATTGAATCCTTGAACGCAAAGACAACTTTTGTATATTAGAGGGTCACCGTGGCAATTATCCTTAAGACAGTATACCCACGTAGTGTTTAGGGGTTTAATAGGTTCTGGACCATGATAGTCTTCCCACATGTTCTTGGATTTGATTCTGTCAAGCTTGACATCCATAGATGATTCCCAAAATGAGGAATTGGTGCATTTATTGGCTTGTTTGAAGGATTTGGGAACAAAGTAGTGATGAAAGCCATACCATTGAGGTTTATTTAATTTGGAACAATCCCTGAGAATTCGGACCAACTCATAAGGTGATTGAGGAACTAGCTCTTCATGAATTTGCTCTTGATCTACCTCCGACTTGCTAGAAGAAGAGATTTTGTTATTGCTTGCTGGAGTTGATTGAGGTTGAGAGCTTACAAGTGTCTCTAAATTGGGAATTTGAATTATTGGAGCGTCATCCAGATTGGAAACCGGAGTAATCTCTTTTTCTATTGTGAGTTTGTTGGTTGATGAAGAAGAGTGATTTGGAGAGGATAAGATCTTGAAATTATTTGAACAAACAATTAAATTATTTGGGGTGAGTATTCTGTACAACAAAAGGAAAGGATTGTAAGCCACAAGGATTCCCGTCTTTCCCCTATCTCTGAATTTTTCACCTCAAGGAATATTCATATCTAGATAGACTACATTTGATCCTATAGGTTGAAATAATTTGATTGGGAGATTCTTCCAAGTAAAGAGCTTGTATGGAGATTTTGCATTCTTTGCCTTGGGGATTTGATTAATGGTTAGACAGACCAATTTTGAAATCTCTGCCCACATTTGGAGAGGCAGCTTGGAAGATCTGAGGGTGGTTTGGATTTCTTCAGAAATAGTTCTATTTGCTTGTTCTACCCTTCCATTATGTTTGTGATGATAAGGCTCTGTGATAAGATGTTTAATTGAATTGCCATGTAAGAAGTGGGAAAACATATTAGAACAAAATTCTCCTCCGCCGTCTGAACAAACAGTAGATGGAAAGTAGCCTCTAGATTTATTTTCAAAATTCAGAATAGAAATGAGTTGATGGCAAGCATCTGATTTGTTTTTCAAAGGAATTTCTGACAATTAACCCAAGAAGTTGTTGATTATAGTTAGGATGTATTTCATATTGTTGCAAGAAGTAGGGTTTATTGGACCCATCAAGTCAATGTGTATCTTTTCCATAGGTTTGGATGAAATTGATGCTGTATTTTTGAAAGGTGATTTAGTGACTTTTGCAAAGGTGCAATCTTTGCAGATGAACAATTTGATTTCTTTTTTGGGAATTTCAGGAAAAAAAAACCTTGAGTTGACGGGGATTGGCATGGCAGAGCAATAGATGGAGATGTTTGAGTTTTTTGTTAGAGAAAAATTTTCTGGTAAGGTAAGACATTTTTGATCCGCAACCAATTGATTTAAGAAGGTTGAGGAAGAAAAGATTATTTTTGATAAATCCAGAGAAAGCCACTTTGCTACTGTTGAGGAATTGAAAGGATTGCCCTCTAGACTGTAGAAAACAGTTTTTGTTAGTTATTAATTTGCCGGGACTGATTAAATTGACTACCAGATTAGGGACAAAGAAGCAGTTTGTAAGCATTACTTCAGATGACTTCCAATTCAGTTTGATGGTTCCTTTCCCTGGAATAGGTAGGTTTGCTCCTTCTTTCCCAGTACTTATAGATTTGCCTTTGCGGTTGGATAACTCAATGAAGTATTCTTTGGAATTGAACATATGACACAAAGCTCCAGAGTCAAGAATGATTTGATGTTTGGCGCTAATATCTTCAATCCACGTAGTGATCAGTGCATGATAATGTGCCACTTCTTTGTTTTTAGATTTGAATTGAGCTCTCCATTTTGCTTGGGCTTCCTTCCACCACTTGGGAGCTAGATGCTTGTTTTTATGCCAACATCTGTCTTCCGGATGATCTCATGATTTAGGATTATGAAATCCTCTTTTTCATCTTTGATCTTTTGGAACAATTTGCTTTAGTCAATCAGACACAATTAGAGCAGTCTTGAGAGGTTTGGAGTTGCTTTGTTTTGCTTTGGTTTTATTGATTAGTTGGGTTAGGTTATTGAAAACCAATTCTACAGATATTTCTCTGTCAGAATGCATGATTTGTTGTCAAAGAGGATTTAGTTTGGAAGGAAATTTGAATGAGATTATGTAAGCCACAATATCATCCAGGAATTCAATTCCTACATCTGCCATTTTCTTAATGGAAATTTTTGATTGAGTTATGAAAGACGCTATGTTTTTGGCTCTGAATTCTTGGTACAGGAATTTGTTGAAGATTCTCTCCCAATTTGCTGTTTGCAAGGAGGCAAAACGTTCCTTGACACTCTTCCCTAGTAATTTTTCCAAGTTTATGTTGAGAGTGTTTACCACGTTTGCGTGCGTCACCAAATCAATTTTTGATAGTATAAGGACCCTTACTTCCATTTCCTCTGTCTTGCTTAGTTCTTTTGATTTGTTTTCCAGCGCGACTTTAATGTTCTTTAGCTCAAATAGAATTGATAATTTGTCCTTCCAGATTCAGTAATTTTCTTCTTTGAGAATTGGAATTGCTTCAAGAACGGCCTTTAGCATAATTTGATTGAATCCATCAAACAAAGTTGAGCTTGATCCCTCCATTGCGGTTAGCTGTTGAGAGTTTGGCTTTTAAACGTTTTGGTTGAATTGAATTTAATTGATTAATTTAAAGAGGGATGAAGCACAAGCTTTTACCATAGAGTATTTTAGGACTTCGAAAATGAGGAAGGCTGAGAGACTAGAAGATATGACATGGAAGAAAGTCAAGGCAGGCTGAAGAGAAGAGAATCAGATTTCAAGACCTTTGAAGAAGAAATTTAGTGACTGTCTTACCAGACATAGAAGAGTCAATTGAGGATTTGATGATTGGGAGCGTTTTAAATAGCACGAGTAAAATAAGAGATGAGATCAAAAATAAGGAGTAGAAAAAGAAAAAGTAAGAAGATGAATAAAAAGAAAGAAAAATAGAAAAAAAAGAAAATGAGAAAGAAGACTAGAAATATTTGGTGATTTTGAGGTGAAAACTTAAAGAGAGTTGAAGTCAAGTTGAAGTTGATATCCAGTGAAAATAGATGGTCTTCTGCATCTTCTCTCTCTCCCAGTACAGACAGGAAGCGCTGGAGATTAGTTCGCGGGTGGTTGAGCAGTGAGAGTGAAGTGATATTTGAGTAAAAGAAGCAGAAAAAGCAGGCTGCCCTGTGAGTACCTGACGTAGGAAGAAATATAAATTTTCTACAATTGTTTGTTCATCAACATATTTGCCAAAATTGATCTTGCTCAATTTTCTTTTTAGATGAATTTTATTGAGCCCATCATTCATTCCTTCTTTTAGATTTTCTAAGGCTACCCCAGAGATTCTCCTCAGGTGAGGATGCACTGAGGGTTGTGTAGATGGTTCATGGTTATTTTGATCATTCTTGTAGGAGATTTTCCACAAGGGATCCGCCTTTGTGTGACTAGCACGGATTAAAAACTTGCACCCAACCTTCCTTGTGTGAGTCTGCCTTGACCTTTTGGTGAGCAATTGCCCAGAGTACAAACCATTTCTATCACAGGCTAAATATACATGTTGATCACATTTTGAGTTGAAAACTGTTAAAGTGTAACCATGCTTCATTTTCCATGTTTTAAAATACATTTGTGCCTCTTACCTAGTAGGAAAACCTCTCAAAAGAGGTGGGGAAAGTGGATCTGCCATAGTTACATAGTTATATTGATGGAATGCACTCCATCAGTTTCAATAAAATTAAATACAGCAAAGACTAGTAACATAAAATGTCACTCCCCACCAGAGGTCATGTCCATTTGTGAAACATTTTGTTCCTCAGTTTTCACCCTCCATGAGGATGCAATGGGGGCTTCCAATGATTCATTACCCAAATCCTTCTTTTCTGCAGCTTTATTCATTGCACCAATGTAGTCCTTGAATGTGGCCATGTTAAAAGGAGGGCTTGCCACTGTTGACATAATGCAAAAAAAATGCAATGCTACTTCAGTATTCAATCCAACTTTCAGTTGAACAACTACCAAGTTTGCTCACTTTCATATTGAGAAAGATCAATTTTGTGGGAGTTTTTATTTGCGGTTTCCTATAGTGTCACTTTAATTTCACTTCAATTTCACTTTAATTTCACTTTAGTTTCACTTTATAATTGCTAGAAGTGGAACAACAGTCCCACATAGTAAGCATTGATCCCAAATTTGGGTTGATAGAACCCAAATGTGGTCCAGGGGGACCCAAAAAGTTTGGCACAACCCCCAGGGGGCGCATACCCCCAAACATGGCTCAAAACTGTAAAAGAAATATAGAATTGATAAAACTGGACCAAGCTATTTGAATTGCAAGTAAGAGATAAGCAAATGGAAATTATCCAGAGACAGGAAACAAATGAAAAGGAAAAGTAAAAAACAGGAACAGCACCTCTACAGGCGGGGTTATGGCCTGGAATAGACTATGTAGAGTTATAGGTGCTGGTTCAACAAATAGACCAATCTTCCCAGATTGACTTGATGACAAAGTAGCGCAAATGATTTAGCAATTCCTGAGATTGAGTTGAAGTTTCAGTGGGAACCTAACGCAGTATTGAGATTGATGGTGATCAGGTTAACAAGATTGTGTATGTTGGCCAATCCCACCTAGTTGAGTTGATAGCTGGATGAGTCGTTTATCAGGGCGTTTGTTGAATGAGATGGTTCCTGTATGGGAGTTGAGCAGGATTGGAGATCAGGAGACAAGAAAGATGCTCAAGTAGCTTGAGTGGCTTGTCTGACAAGTGAAAGGGAAGGGAAAACTTCCTGGGAGAGCTGCACTTGCATACGTGACAACTTGTGAGATACATGAAATGAAAAAATGATGACAAGTAGACATTGGTTAGAAAACAACTAGGGGAGCGTGGAAACTGAGGAACAACAGCACAATGGTGAGAGCTAAGATCAAGCTAAGATTAACACATCCGCTCAACTCAAAATCAGGATGATTTTATGACCTAACATACTTAGAAAGTTGTTCCACAGATGCTTTACTAGCTGCCTTAGTAAGGGAATTGGCTAGCATTTCTTGAGATGAGATGAGCTTTATGTCAATTAGCTTGTCATTCCAGTCATTCTGGAGGCTTTTCAGCTTAATGCCAATGTATTTAGCATGCAACTTACATCCAAATTTTAATCTTATCATTTAGACCTTTGTTTTTGATCAGATGTATGGGCAATTGAGATTTAGATCTCCAGATCTTGCCAATCAGATGATGAATCCACCTCCCTTTGAGATGCCTGGCAGACAGCGTGTTAAACTCTGACTCTGTAGAATAGTGAGCTATGCTCCTCTGTCAATGGATGGTCCAGTAGATGGATGATCCTTTGTGGAGACAGATGAATCCTGTTTTCAAAAATTGGGTGGTAGGATCATCTCCACAAGCTTAATCACTGTAGATAACCAGACAAGGGGCAGGAGTCTTGGCACAAAAGATGAGCTGCTAATTGATTGTCTTCAGTAGGTACCTCCATACGTGTTTGCTTCCTTCCAGTGTTGGATTCCCAGATTCTCAGAGAATCAAGCTAGGTTAGACACAGCAAAGCTGATTTCTGGCCTAGCCAAGGTAGAAATAAACTTGAGTCAACCAATTGGTGAGCAATAACTTTTGTTCAATTTCTTGAAGTCTTCAATTTCTTGCTTGGTATCTGGTTGGAGATGCAGGCCCAAGGTACAAGGATTATTCATGGGATTGGCATTGACTAGGTTCATCTCTTCCAGTCCTTTCTTGATGTGATTGCGGAGAGACAGAGCTATATAGCCTTTGGCAATGTCAACCTTCATACCTAGCAGCATATCCATGTCATGAGCCAAAGATTCTTTGAACCTGTACAGGAACTTAGCCTTGAAGCTGTCAGCATCCCCAAAAACCACAAGATCATCAACATGGAAAAAGAGAGCAGTGACTTTGTCACAGTGAAGATAGAGACAAGGATTGCTGTTTCTTTCTTCAAATCCATTTTCCTTGATACAAGTGCTGAGAGTCTTGTACCAGTTGAGGGGAGCCTGCTTCAGGCTGTACAGGGATTTAATTAGCTTCAGATGTTTTGAAGTTGTGGAAAGAGATTTTGTGTTTGGTAAATTCCCCGCAAAAATGTAAAATTCTCTGCAAAAATCTTGCTCAAAGTTCCGGAAAGTCCACTAGCCCTTGAGTCAAACTCCTGTACCTCCGCAATTACTAATCAAACTCTGCTTCCGCACCCAATCTGGAAACCACTAAAGCTAACTTGCGATGAAATAATAGTAAATAAACAATTTGGACTCCCCAAAAATCTCTGCACTTGAACTATTTCCCCAAATATGACCTCCAAGAACTCTTGCTGGTAATTACACTCCAAAGTAACTGAAGAAAAGAATCAAGCTATAATTTGCTGTTATATCTCCAATTATGATGATAATGTCCAATGATGATAAACTCCAATGATGACATACTACAATGATGCTAAACTCCACTTCCCCTGATGCTCCTAATAATGGTCTCCAAAGTAATTAAGGAAAAGCTTCCATATATATACAACAAATAAAAAAGGAATTTAAACTGCTAATGAAAGACTCCTTTTCCCACCACCTCTGTGCAATCTGCACTGATCCTCCTTACTAATAGTCAAAGCCTTACCCAATCCAATGATCTGCAGTAAATTTGATGATCCTGTTTCCAATCCTCCCCAACAGTTGAGTCGCCCCAATGCATAAATAAGGAAAGATCCTTTTCAATCTTCCCTAGCGGATCACTCCCAATCCTGAATGCGGCATAACTACAAATACCCAATGACCCGCATGCCGCCTCCTCAACTTTAGCCTTCATTTCCCCACAGACCTCTGCAATCTCAGTGAATATCCCATAATTGGCCTAATCCATACTACTTAGCTTCAATCACTTGCTTCCACATTAGTAAACCCACAGCCACAGAGGTAAAGTTATGTTTGACCATGCAATAACCGCAAAAGGCAAAAACTCCGGCCCACTCTTGTCATTGTGCCTGCAAAAAGTGTGCGCCACACCAATGCCAAGCCCTTAGATGATGTACACCGGAATAGACAGTCCGCCAATGCGCTTCTCTGAGCCTATTTTACTGCAGACTTCCAACCACAGCTGAGCCACTCCAATTTGAATGTCCAGTGCTGAGCCTAATTGACTCTGTGTCTATAAATAACCACCACAATGTTCTTTTTGATCCAGCTGGGGTCTTGATGAAGACACTTTCTTCCAGAGGTGCATGAGGGAACACTCCTTTTACATCAAACTGCAGAATTTTCAGATTTTTGTCCACAAATTCACTGAGCAAGGCCCATAGGGAGGCAACTTTACCAGTAGTAGAAAAGGTGTCAAAATAATATATACCATACCCCTGGTTAAAACCCTGAACACAGACTCATGCTTTCAGAGTGGAATCTCCAGTGTGAAGATCCGGCTTACTTTGGAACACCCAGGTTGTATTGAGCGGGTTCACAACTTCAGATTCATCTGCATCTTCCCAGAAACCAAGGTCTTTGATAGTGTTGAGTTCTTTCTTGATTGGCAGAAGCCCAACGGGTTGCTTGAGAGCCTCATGGATACTACTTGGCAATGAGTAATGGTGGTAACCATACTACTTGGGGGCTTTAAGCTTTGATCAATCCCTCAGACCGGGTTTCAAAAATTCTAAAACTTCAGTTTCTGAGAGGTAAGAGTCAAAAGAGTTCTGGTCTTGACATGCATTTATGTTTATCTTTTGATCTTCCAGATCTTCAGCTGCAATTTTGTCTTTGGCTGCAGTTTCCACACTATAGGTAGTCCCTTCTGCCTCTCTTGAGGGCGCAGATAAAACCACTCTATCAGAGATGTTGTTGTCAAGTTGTAATGAATCCCCTGTAGTTTGGTATTTAGGAAATCTCACATGCTTGGTTTCAATTATCTTTCCATATTTTGTAAGTAACTTTTATGAATGAAATCAAGTGTTATACCCTATGGGTAGTCCCTCTTCAATTTTTTTGCTTGGTTTTTATTTGATTTAATTATTGCTGAGAAAGTAGACTACTCTTGCCCCAATAGGTTTTAGATAGTCTTTGGGTAATTTGGCCCTGTGTAGCATTTCCCAGGGAGATGTTTGCCCCTTTTTGGACATTATTTGATTCAGCGCTAAGCAGCAGCTTTGGATAACCACTTTCCAGTAGTTCTTTGGAACTTTTGTGGAGCTGAAGACAGATTGCAAAGATTCCATGATAGTACAATTGGCTATTTCAGCCTTCCCATTGTGTTGTGAGTGATAAGTCTTGCTGACAAGGTGATGAATTGATTTGGGTTTGAAGAAGGACTTTAGAGACTCATTGAAAAATTCTCCCCCTCCATTGGAGAAAACTTCAGAAGGGTACCTATGTTTCTTCCTTGCTTCATTCTCTATCACAAACTCAATAGTTTCAGTTGCAGCCTACTTTGAAGGTAGAGGAAAGGCCAATAGATAGTGGGACTTATTGTCTACCACAGTGAGTGAGTACCTCATTCCCCCTTTGCTGGTAGGGTTAAAAAGACCCATTGAGTCAAGGTGGAGTTGATTAAACACTCTTGACGCAGGAATTTGATCATTAATGAATGGTTCTCTATTGCTTTTGCTCTTTTCAAAAGTTTGAGTTTCTTTCTTGATGCAAAAACCAAGGTTCTTCTCCATTTGATCAATGCTTGCATGCCCAAGTTAGAGGTGAAGGTCCTGGAGTTCTGCTAGAGATAGATAACAGGAAGTATCTTGGTTTGTCCCTACACCCCTAGTTGTAGGAGATATAGATTTTGAAGATTTGTCCGCTAGGATCATGAGGAGATTATTCTCAATTTTTCCAGTTAAAATCTGAGCCCCAGCGCGTTGTAAGGCAAAAATGGGTGAGTCTGACTTGGTATTGACTTTGAGACTGCATCCTTTTAGCAGCAGCGTGCCAAGTGACACCAGGTTGACCATGGCTTCAGGGACCCATGCAGCATTTTCAAGATGGATTTTCTTCCTGTTACAGATTAGCATGGCAGTACAAAGGCCCTGGACAGAAATCCCCTCTCCTTTCTTTCCAGTTTTAATGAAATCCTCCCCGGACTTTTCAGACATTAATAGAAAAGAATTACAATCATGGAACATGTGGATAGAGCACCCACTATCTAAGATGAATGGAGCTGAGTGGGAGTTGTTGGGGAGGTTGGAGGAGCATAAGAAGGAGTAGTAATAATGATGAGAATCAGCCTGAGGCTTTTTATTTTTACCCTGTCTTCCCATGCTTAGAGGCTGTTCAGGTTGCAGTCTGGGGTTTTTGGCCCAGCAGGAAGATGAAAATGGGATTTGACGGCAGGGTTGTGTTTGCCATTTTCACATTTTGGATAGTCAGGTTCTCTCCAAGTGTTGGAGTGATATATTGCAGTACTGGTATCTGATGATTCTGCAGCCTTGGATTCAACTTTTTTCTTTTGTTGAAAAAGGTGATTTAGGACCAGTGAGACAGACAGTTCCCTGCCTGAGTGCATAATCTGTGATCTCATTGTCTTGAGGAATTCTGGGAGCTTGAAGAGTATAAGGTAGCTGAGAAAGTCACTGGTTAAGTCTATGCCAACCTTGTCTAGCTTTCCAAGATGAGCCCTCCCAGAGGTGAAAAATCCATTGATGTCTAGGTGACAAATCCATTGATGTCTTTTTTTTCAAAACCCAGGTAGAGAAAATTGAAGAACATTCTAGCTCTATTTGCAGCCTGACTTGAGGAAAAATGATTCTTTGCAGCCAGCCAGATCAATTTGGTTGAGTCTTCATTTTCTGGTTTTATGATCTTGGTGTGAGTGCTAGGATCCAATTTTGACATCTGATAACCAGCCATCTCATTGTCATCAGGAATTTCAATGTGAGGTTCAACAGAGTTGTTCAGATCCAGAATGCCTTGCATCTTGAACAGTTTCTCCATTTTCTTTCTCCAGATTGAATAGTTTGTTTCCAAGAGTAGTGGAGTTGATTCCATAAGTGATTTGAGAGCCAGTGTCTTATAATTGCCTTTGACTCCTGGTCCAGGCGATTTGGTGGTTCTTGCCATATTGGTTGAGCTTGTGTTAAAATATGTATGCACTGATGCGTGTGCTACATGTAAGTGTAATCCAAATGGAATGCACATATGGGACTCTCTGGCCCATTGGACACTCACACAGACCATGCGGGCCTGTGTGGATGTCACTGAGTTGGGGAAACTGGCCTCAAGACGCGTGAAACAGGCTCATTGGTACATGGACCTTAACGGGCCCGGTGGGGGATATGGGCAAACAAAGCCAGATGGGCTTGTATGGGCATAATTGGGCCCAAGGTTTATTTTGGACATACTTGGCCAGACGGGCTGGCCCGCCAAAGTGTGTTTGTCCCAGGTTTTTGGGTTGGGGCCACCCATTGGGGCCGCCGCCCTTGTTGCAGCCCGTGCTGCAGCCTTCTTGGGGCCGCTTGTATCCCTTGGTTTGGCCCACGTGGGGCCCGACAGCCCGGGCAGGCCTGGCTGGATGCAAACAACAGCCACTGCCGCGGGAGCAAGGGCCAGCGGCCCCGGCTCCCTCCCCCTCCCCTTGCTTGCCATTGCAAGGGGTAGGGGGTGGCTGGCTGGGTTGAACCAGCCAGCAACCAACCGCAACAAGGTGGTTGGTCAGGGCAGGGGGGATTTCATCACCCCCTTGCCTGTCACACGACCACCCCACGTACTATAGGGTAATTCTTAGATGATCATGAGCGTGGAGGAATGCTGAGTGCAAGGGCAAGTGCAAATAGCAAGGCTCAGTTGCAAAGTGCGAACTTAGTTATGCGACTTGACAAATGGCAAGAGGAATGGAGTGTGTTCTGAGGAGGGAAACTCAACCTGAGTCTGATGTGATAACTAGGTTTTAGCAAAATGCAAGAACGTATGAAATTAACTAACTGGGGGGACAATCATCAGGCAAGGGGGTAGCCCTTATAAGGTAATCCAAAGTGACTAGATACAACCTGGTGGTGAGCTAACTACAGTTGAAGGCGGTGAGGCAATGAGTGACAGGAACGGGATAGGAAATAAAACAATAGTACAATCATATCCAAGGCCATGGCGTAGGTGCAAGACAATAGAATCTGAGCGTACAAATGTATGATGAATTGGGACAGGAGCAAGTGACGTTGAAGGTAATACAAGTGAGAACTAATAGTGCATGCAGGGTAAGGACTAGTCCAATTGCAAACTTTACAGTAATGATGGCTTAGTTAGACGTAGATGCAAACTAACAAACAGTGCGTGACCAAAGATGGAAGTCCAAGGCTGTTGATGGGCCAGGGAAGGAGATTGGATCTTGTAATGGATGGCCAACCGGTATGGAGTTAACGGCAAAGTTTGCAAGTATATACTGAGTTGGTCACCAAGATTGGAAGGTCAAAGCAAGCCAGAGGAAGGAGCAGATCACACCATTGATGTTGTGCTTTATTTGTGTCATGCTTATAGACTGAGGTAGATGGTACTGAGGAGAGGACATGTTGAAGTGATGAAGACAATAATTCCTAAGTGCGAGGCGTGACAGTTGCCCGGGTATAAAGACGCAAGCTCCTGCAAGCGTTCAGATAAATTTTCCCATTGATTTCAAGTTGTTAATAAATACTATATACCCTTTACTTATTTTTTAATTCATTACTTGATAGACTTATAAATTATATAAAATGTTGTCATTTTTGTCACACCGTTGCAAAAACTGTATTTGTCAAAACAAGCAATGTATCCCCAGTACTGCTTTCCAAGGCCTTTGAGGCAGGTGCAAGCAATATCATCTTTGTAAAGTAGCCTGTAATTTTCCTATAAATATTGAGTTGACTGTAGATGGTCCCGCGGAGTCATTGAGGGAGGTGCGGAGTCGTAGGTCCGCGCCAAGGGTTAATTACAAGATACCACCGTTGCCAGAGATCAAATACTTGGGTACTCAAGTTCCTGGTGAGTACTGATTGGGACTGACTAGTGATAATAAAGGTAGTAACTAAATTTTACTTGTCTTGCTAGTGTTGCCCCGTTTCTGGAGATACACCACAAACACACCACCGCCACCACCACCTTACTGGGGTCCACCGACTGAACTTCCAGGGGCCCAGATGAATGCCAAGGTGCGAGATGAAGTGCTGGTGCGGAACCTGTTGGGGTAATAACCAAGGAAGCAAGGGAGGTAGAAAGGAACAAAGCGGAAAGAGAATTGGGAGATGGAGAAGATGGAGACGGAAATGGAGGAAGAGAGGGAACCAAGCAAGAAGAGGCTATAATGCAAGAAGTGGGAGAAGAAAGTGGAGATGGAAGGGATGGAGTAGATGGAACGGAAGGAATGGAGGTCCAAGGCAAAGCAAATCCATTGCGAGTTGTAGGGCCGATCAAAACTGATGAGAGGCGACTGACAGGCAACATTGGAGAAGGTTTGTTGGGAGGCCAAAGGAAGAGAGCGTACAAAGAACTCTTGGGGGAAGGTGGATGGAATGCTTGGCCAAAGCAAGCTCAAATTGCAAGGTGCAAGGAGATATTTGAGAGGCACATTGAAACAGAGGTGCTGGTTCTCCAAAGGATGTCCGCACTGATCAATGATGAAGACCTGGGTACCTTTTGATCCATGGTTGAAGATTTGACTGCAAATTGGGAGGATGCAGAGAAAGAAGTGAAAGAAAATTTGTAACTTATTATTATAAATATATATTTTCTTTTTTTCTTTTTTTTTTTTAATTATAAATAAATTTTCTCTTCTTTTTTTTTTGTATAAGGAATGGAATTTTATTTGGTAGGAATGAGAGGGGGATGAGAAGAGGGAATAACACGGTAAGATGAAGGGGTTGACTGATGGAATGATGATGTGGAATGGAATGGGGTTGGATGAGATGGAATGCGGAATGGAATGGGATTGGATGGGATGAAATGTGGAATGGAATGAGATTGGATGGGATGGAATGTGGAATGAAATGGGATTTGATGCGATGGAATCATGATTGTCAAGGTTTGGGAGGGTAGCTCGCATGGAAATCTTGAATCAGATTGGGAGAGTTGCAAAGGTGATGGGCTGGTTCCCACAAGGTGCGATCTTTGTCGGACTGGAAGCCAGACCATTTGACAAAATATTGAAGTTTCCCTTTGCGTAACCTGGAATCCAGAATACGGCTTACTTCCCACTCTTGATGATCAAGGACAGTAACCCGTTTGGGAGGGGGATGAGGTTTGCCCGGGTATAGGACTCAAGATGGCTCTAGGAGAGACACATGAAAGACCAGGTGGATAACTTTCCATCTCGCAGGTAAGGTAAGTTTAAAGGCGTTAGGGGAGATGACTGATTCTACTTTAAAGGGGCCAAGCTTTCTTTTGGAGAGTTTGCGAGTTGGGCGAGTGCTGCAAATATTGCAAGCATCAAGCCACACTTGATCTCCTACTGCAAATGTTGGAGCCGTAGTGCAAGATTGGTCTGCTTTCTCCTTATAGCGCTGGTTTGCTTCTTTGAGGTTGGTTTGAAGTTGCAATTCAAGGGATTGAATTTGTTCAAGGTAATTGGTAGCAGGTTGAGAAGGTTCTACGTGAAGGGAAGAGAAAGTTGGGTTTCTGACATAAAGAGTTTGGAAGGGCAACTGTTTGGTGGAGGAATTAGTGAAGTTGTTGTAGGCTAATTCGGCTAGTGGGAGCCATTGCAACAAGTCGTCTTGTTGATAGGCGACATACATTCAAAGATATTGTTTGAGAATCTGATTAACTCCCTTGGTTTTCCCATCCGTTTCTGGGTGGTACTCCATTGATAAATTGCGAGTGATCTTCAAATGTTGGCATAGCGAGGTCCAGAAGCTCGAGACAAACAGAGATCCACAATCACTAACTATATTGTCAGGGAGACCATGTTTTGAAAATACATATTCTATGAACAAGTTAGCTAAGTCTTCTGAAGAGGCCGTCACATTACTGCGCAGAAATAAAGCCATCTTTGAGAAGCTATCTACTACTACTAGAATAGCATCATATCAACCAGAAGAAGGTAACTGAGAGATGAAATCCATAGAAAGCAAGTGCCAAGGACAAGGCGGAATTGGAAGTGGCTGGAGCAGCCCATACTTCCGGTGTTTCAAGGACTTGTTACAATTGCAATCATAGCACGCGCTAACATAGTCTTTTACTTCTTTGGTCATACCAGGCCAGTAGAAGTCTAGGGAAATCAATTGGTAGGTTTTATCCTGCCCATGATGACCAGCAAGCGGAGAATTGTGCCGTGACTCAAAGATATATAACTTAATGCAAGAATTATCTGGTACTAATATACAATTATCATAGACTAAAAATTCATTATCATCAATACTGTAACTACTATCTAATAAGTTCGCACTTTTGCAAAGTTTGATGCACTTGGGGTTGTTGCTTTGAGCTTGTTGGAGTTTGGAAGCCAAATCTTGTAAGTGAGAAATGATTGAACTGAGTTGGGCAGATTGGGTTGAGAAGAGTGTCCTAACGTTTTCAGGGTTGTTTTCGGCAAAGGTGCTCCCCCCCCTGGGTAAACGTCGTCCCAACGTGATTAAGGATCAGGGACTACCACTTGTTTCCCAGGGAGGTATGTGATTGTAAAGTGGAACTCGGAGAGGTATTTGGCCCATTGTGCCTGTCTACGTGTGAGGACTTTTGAGCTCATGAAATACTTTAAAGAGTTATGATCAGTTAAAAACTCAAAGGATTCTCTAAGGCCCAAAAGGTAGGAACGCCATTTCTTTAAGCAATAAATGATTGCAAGAAGTTCCTTGTCATGAATCTCATAGTTAAGTTTTGCAGAAAGCAACTTGCAAGACTCAAAAGCTACGGGATGAAAGAGGGAAGTGGAGGAAGAGAACTACAAGATTACTCCTGCAATTGCATAGTTGCTTGCGTCTGTTTTGACAATAGTGCAAGCTAGCTCGTTGAAGTGAGCAAGTATCAGAGCAGTGGTGAATGCTGTCTTTAGAGCTTCAAACTCCGAAGAAGCTTGTTTGGTAAAAACAAAAGGAGTGTCTTTTTGAAGAAGGTTAGTAAGATTCACCGTTTTTTTGGGGTAATGCTCAATGAACCTCCTAAAAAATTACTGAAACCAAGGAAAACTTGAAGGGATTCAACAGAAGAAGGTGGGGGCCAGTCCAATATGCATTTGCTTTTGGCTGGGTCCATCAATAGTCCTTTCTGCGAGACTACGACACCTAGAAACCAAAGAGAAGAGGAATGAAATTTGCACTTAGAGGCTTTTGCAAACAGGTCATTCTTGCAAAGTCGCTGCAGCACCTCTCGCACATTTGCAATGTGATCTTTGAGGTTCCTTGAGTAGACTAGTATATCATCTAGATATACCACAAGGTATTTACCTACAAGATCGGACAAAATGTTGTTGACAAAATGTTGAAAAGTGGAAGGAGCGTTACAGAGGCCAAAAGGCATGACGGTATACTCATAACTGCCAAACCGGGTTCTCATCGCGGTCAAATACTCATGACCTTTCATAATGCAAATTAGGTTATAGGCACCTCAAAGGTCTAACTTCAAGAAATAAGCAGCTCCATGGAACAGGGTGAGGAGATGTGACATACGCGGTACTGGATAGGGATTCTTCCGGATTACCTGGTTCAGTTTCCTTTAGTCAATACAAAGGCAAAGTCCTCCGTCCTTTTTTTGAACAAATAGGACAGGTGAACCAGTATTTGAATTGCTTGGTCAAAGAAATCCTTTTGCTACATTTTTAGCAATTTAGTCTTGAAGCGCAATTGATTCTTGGGTTGAGAGAGAGTAAACTGGTCCTGGTGCCGGAGGTGGGCCAGTAAGTTTGATCTTGTGATTGTAAGAACGGGATGGAGGCAGTTTATCCGCTCTTTCAGCTGAGAAGACGTCAGCAAAGTCATGATAAACTGAAGGTAAAGACTCTCAAATGATTTCTAAATCTTCAATCTTGTCATCTTTGAGCACTGGGTTTGAGGTGCTTGCATGGTGCAAGAGGATTAGGGAGCTCAAAATACACCGTTTGGTTGGTGTCTGTTTCTTTTTGAAGGAACAGGAAAGAGGTAAGCTGGATAGGTAAACAATGACTCCTAAATCTGAAGAGGGAACTTGGGAATGGAGGTAAGGATATTGCAAATCTCCTGGCGGAAAAGTGTCATCCAACTCAATGACAGTGTCAGGTCAGCTGTTTAATTCCTGTTTGACAGAAAGATTAGCGTTCTGGGGGTGCAAGGTTTGAAGGTTAATTACTCCTTCTTGCCAATTCAGATCCAGATTCCAGTAAAATAGAAAATCATGGCCTAGAATGGTATCATCCATTCCGGGTATAGCCAAGACAAATAAATCCCATTCAAAGCTGGGGAAATTGGAAAATGAGAAGGTCCACTTTGCCTTTTGGGAGACCCAATAAGACGGTTCAGTCGCACTACTTACTAAATAGATAGGAAATTTATCTATCTTGGAACACGTAGGATTTTTGGAAGTGGCAAAAGATTCACTGATGAAGGAAAGATTAGCGCCGGAGTCAAGTAAGACTTGATAAGGGGTGTTGTCCAAATGGAATAGGATAAATCTCAAACTAGGAGCACCCAGTGACTTGCAAGTGCAAAGATTCACTCACGGTGATTTAGATAATGTGTAATTTTCCTTGCAAGTATCAGAAAAACTACAAGCTAATTTTTTGACTGCTTAGCTGCTTCACGCGCTAACCGCTTCTCACAACTGTTGACATCATTTTTTCCTCCACAATACATACACAGCCCATTCTTCTCCCTCCGTAGCCATTCCTTGTTCCGTAGCATCCCGGTTTCTTTGTCCAAGAACTTCGGAGTTTTGGTGACAGTTTTCCTTCTTGAGTTGGAGTTCAAAGTTGGGGTTGGTTTGGATGGTTTTGGGTTCCTTGCCTTTTGCTTTGAGGAGTCGTCCACCCTTGGAGCCAAGGTGGACGGTCCATGGTTGTTTTTCCAAGAGCAATTCTTGTTGTGATAGCCATTATTAAGCTCAATCACTCAATTGATTAGCTGCTGAAGCAAGGTTGTCTTATGACCCCCAACTGCGAGCTGTTTGATTAAGCGTGCTGGTAGACCCTTTCGGAAATGGAATAGAAGAGGGTCCTTGTTCCACTGGATGCAAGACTGCAAGGTTCGAAAGTGAGAAATATAAATGGAAGATTTACTATTTTCCTTCATAACTAGACTATTAAGTTTGTATTCAGTGTTTTGAACTTCATTGGGGTTTCCAAACAGGGTGAAAAGTTGTTGCTAAAACCTGTCCCAGTTGTTGAGAATACACATGGGACTGTCTCTGGAAAAAAGTTCAAGGTACGGTTCAAACCACTGCAAGGCTCTACCTCCTAAGAAGGACAAAGCATACACAACTTTATGCCTATTGGAAGGGAAATTGTTGGAGTTGTTTGAAAAGATGATTTTACAAGACTGTAGGTAGGATCTAAGCTTATGAGGGTGTTCTCCCATAAAGTGATTGGGTTGTTTCATGCCTCGAGTGTGAAAGCTAGGAGTACTTGGACTAGATTGCTGGGCACCATGAGTGAGGGCCTGGTTCAATTTCAAAAGCAGGGTTGAAGCATTGGTCTTGGGAGCAGTTGTGCAAACCCCTGGTCTACCACAAGTCAAGGTTTCATTGGAAGAATGGTTGGAATTGGAAAATTCCGCAAGAGAGTCTGTCGGAACATCCTGTGGAGGAGTCTGAGGATCATCAAGGGGTTCAACAGATGGCAATTTAGAAGGAGGAAGGGGATCTAAGGGTTGTTGGGCCCAAGGAGCGCTGGTTCTCCCTACCCAATGGATATAGTCATTGTAAGGGGCAAGGGAAGCGTTCCCGGTTGAGCAAGTACCTGACATTGAGAAAAAAAAGTCTACTATAGGTTTTCAAGCTACAATAGATGATTTGAGTTAGTTAATTTACTCTCAAACAACCACCCCACGTACTATAGGGCAATTCTTAGATGATTGTGAGCGCGGAGGAATGCTGAGTGCAAGGGCAAGTGCGAATAGCAAGGCTCAGTTGCAAAGTGAAAACTTAGTTATGCAACTCAACAAACGGCAAGAGGAATGGAGCATTTTCCGAGGAGGGAAAATCAGCCTGAGTCCAATGTGATAACTAGGTTGTAGCAAAATGCAAGAACATATGAAATTAACTAACTGAGGAGACAATCATCAGGCAAGGGGGTAGCCCTTATAAGGTAATCCAAAGTGACTAGATACAAACTGGTGGTGAGCTAACTACAGTTGAAGGCATTGAGGAAATGAGTGACAGGAACGGGATAGGAAATAAAACAATAGTACAATCATATCCAAGGCCATGGCGTAGGTGCAAGACAATAGAATATGAGCATTCAAATGTATGATGAATTGGGACAGGAGCGAGTGACGTTGAAGGTAATACGAGTGAGAAGTAATAGTGTATGCAGGGTAAGGACTAGCCCAATTGAAAACTGTCCAGTAATGATGGCTTAGTTAGACGTAGATGCAAACTAACAAACAGTGCGTGACCAAAGATGGAAGTCCAAGGCTGTTGATGGGCCAGGGAAGGAGATTGGATCTCATAATGGATGGCCAACCAGTATGGAGTTAACCACAAAGTTTGCAAGTCTATACTGAGTTGGTTGCCAAGATTGGAAGGTCAATGCAAGCAAGAGGAAGTAGCCGATTGCACCATTGATGTTGTGCTTTATTTGTGTCACGCTTATAGGCTGAGGTAGAGGGTACTGAGGAGAGGACATGTCAAAGTGATGAAGACAATAATTCCTAAGTGTGAGGCGTGACATTGCCCAAAGGATGACAAGGGGGGCTGCAAGAAGAGCAACCAGCGGTGGGGGGGATCTGATCACCCCTCCACCATGAAGCAAAGCAGAGACCAGGGGCTCTCTCCCCCCCCCCCCACCCCCCCTTTACCAAGGGGGGGGGGGGAGCAACGGGGCTGAGGGGATTTTACCACCCCCCAGCCCACTTCCATTGACAACGCCCTGGGGGTATTGACCCCCAGGGCCCCTGGTAGGGGGAATTGACCACCCCCTCCCGGGATCTGAGAGAGAGGGGGGGGGGGGAAAGCATGTCCGCTGGTCACACACCCCCATGTGAGTCTGAGACCAGACCCAGGTGTTTCCTGGGTCCCACCTGGCCATTTGCATGGCCAAGGGCTGGTTGCATGAGGCAACCAGCTAGTGTGTGAGTCAATTGGACCGGTTGTAACAGACAACCGGCCCAGGGATTGAAAAGTAAGGGGCTGGTTCAGCCCCATAAGGGTGGAAACACCAGAATGGACCAGAATGGGCTGGTAGTAAAGGTTCAGGGACTGATGCCATGTGGGCTGATGTAGCCCAAACCAAGTAACAAGGCCTGTAGAGCCTGTAGAGATCTTTTGGGGCGGAAAATTTGCCTTTTTTCTTGTTGTATCATGGGCTCACAAGAGGCCAATTGTTTGTCCTTAAGGAGCTCTTCTCCCTGCTGTTTTCCATCCATCCATTGATCATCCAATCAAATTCATCAACAATATCATCCAATGTGTTGCCCCATTGTGAGAGCCCATCAAGCAATTATTGACACAAGGTGTCCAGCATTTTTTTGCTTTAATTAATGCCCATTTTCCTAAGCTAATTGCTGGCCATAATTATAACAGCTTGAACAATCCATATTTTGGCTTTTAACAGTGTAAAAGAAATATAGACTTGATAAAATCAGACCAGGCTATTTGAATGGCAAGTAAGAGATTAGCAAATGGAAAATAGCCAGAGACAGTAAAAAAAGGAAAAGGAAAAGTAACAAAAAGGAACAGCCCCTCTACAGGCGGGGTTATGGCCTGGAATAGACCATGTAGAGTTATAGGCGCTGGTTCAACAAATAGACAAATCTTCCCAGATTGACTTGATGAAAAAGGAGTGAAAATGATTTAGCAATTGCTCAGATTGAGTTGAAAGTTCAGTGGGAACCTAACGCAGTATTGAGATTGATGGTTATCAGGTTAACAAGATTGTGTACGTTGGCCAATTGTGACTAGTCAAGTTGATAGCTGGATAAGTTGGTTATCAGGGCGTATGTTGAATGAGATGGTGCCTGGATGGGACTCAAGCAGGATTGGATTTCAGGAGACAACAAAGATGCTTGAGTAGCTTGAGTGGCGTTTCTGATAAATGAAAGGGAAGGGAAATCTTCCTTGGAGAGCCGCACTTGCATATGTGACAACTTGTGAGATAAATGTAATAAAAAATGATGACAAGTAGAAATTGGATAGAAAACAACCAGTAGAGCGTGGAAACTGAGGAACAACAGAACAAGGGTGATTGCTAAGATCAAAAAAAATTCCCTTTACGGGGTTTATACAGCCCCCTGGGGGTTGCGCGTGTTTGAGACAACCCCCTGGGCGGGTCTAGAGGCTTTTTTTTCCCCGCACGCGCGTCTTGGACCCGTGTATGCGCCCCCACGCCTCCATTGGGCAAAAAACACAATAAAAATTTTATAAAAATTTGATTCAAAGCTCTCTTGTTTTTTGTTTCATTATTTATTTATTTTTATGCTTGCATCTTGAAAATTAAATTCTAAATAAGTTATTTATTGATTTTCATTCTCCCTTAACTATTTTTTTTAAAAAGATTATCAACCCTCTTTGAGAAGCCAATTTCAGGAGTCTTCACTGGAGATCCTTATTCTTTTTTTTAATCATTGTCTCCCCCTGCTTTTAAGCTGCTCAAAATATCTCTCAAAAACAATTTTCATGTAATTTTGATTTGATCCTTGATTGATGATTCTTATCATGTATTAAATAATTCAAATTTGAAGCTGATTTTAATAAGCTTCAATTCAATTTTTACTCAGATTTTCCAATCAATTTCTTTTTTGTTTCCTTCTGGTTATTTCAAGCTATCTCTGATTGGATTTTTATCAAAATATTCATTGTTTATGATTCTTTTTCATTTATTCTTATCATCTTGAATTTATCTTTGAACATTCTTTGCTTTTTTTTTCTATTCCTCAAATTTCCGTCATGCAGCTTCAATTCAAATTTTGATCAATTTGGGTGAATTTTTGTCATTTGTTTGATCATTTTTTATTCTCCTTCACAGCTTCTTCAATTCTTTTTCTTCCAATTTTTTATCATATTTTTTTGGAGAACTTCAAAGCATCTTTGAAGAACTTCAAATTGGACTTTTAATTTTGATTTCATCCTTAAAAAAATTATTTTTCATTAATTTCTAATTGTTTGAATATTTGAGGCTTCTTCAAAGCAGCTTCAATTCAAGGATTTTTTTGAATTGTGATTAGTTAGTTTGTTAATTTTTTTTCTTCTTCAAAGAAGCTTCCAGTATTATTTTTCACATTTTTCATTTTTTTATATTATTTATTTGCATGATTTTGAACTGCTTAAAAGTAGCTTTAATTTGATGTTTGAATGATTATTTTTAAATATTTGATTCATTCTATGTCAATTATATAATTTTGAAGGACCCACCCTGCTCACATACTTCCAAGAAGGGTTGGAAATACTCCCATCTACATTCAGAGTCTTTGATGTAGGGTAAAAAAAGATTTTCTTCCAGGAAAATTGGTAAAAACTGCGTGACTAATAAATTTTTTGTTAAAATAAATGTCCCAGAAGATAATAAGGCAAGAAAAGTAGGAATATGAGGATGGGAAAGGATTAAATATTCTGAGATAAAGGTTCACAATGGTCAGAAGGAAGAGTGAAAGTGATGAATTCTAGGGAAAAAAAACAAATCAATTCCAGTATGAACAAATTTAAGGTCTAAATAAACAACTAGCTATCCAAGGATCAAAAGAAAGGACCCCAATTTAGAAATAAAATTATGAATGATTAATTATAAAAAAATGTAGAAGGCTCTAGGATGAGAAAATTAGATGAAAATGACCTTAAAAATAAAATGGTTTTGAAAAGTTATTATCCTATTGGGAAAAGTGGGAAGATATATGAACATTGAAATATATATTGATGATATATCCTATAAATATTGGTAACATAGGATATGCCTGTCACCATGAAAAAAATTGCTGCACCTGGGATAGTGAGTGAAACCTGTTTTGACTTTGTTTTGTTTTTGGAGTCAAAAATCAAATTGATTTTGGGATGGTCCTGGTAGATTCATGCACCATATTTATGTAATGCATGAATTGAATTGAAAATAATTACATAAATGGAATGATTGAGAATTCTTTATTTAATTGTAAAACCATAATTTAATACAAGGAACTCCAATGAATTCCAATCAGAACCGGGTGATATGGGCTGTGATTTCCACCAATATAGAATTTGAAAATGAGGGAAATTCAATTGGTAGCTCATTATCAATTCAAATTATTGTTGTGAACAAAGACTAGCAATTTTCTCCCAGCATGGATGCTTCAGCTTTTTGAGATTAAATATTTTTTCTATGTGCAAATTTTATACCTTATGCATGGGTTTAAGTTATAAAAATAATGCAAAAGATGCATCCTCTAATTTCGTTTTATACAAATATCTGGTACAATAAAAATGTTTTCCCTGTGTTTTCTTATATTATCTCCTGTTATCCAAGGAGATAACAGTCAGCTAGGTCAACACATACCATTTTTCATAAACTAATGTTATTGATAATAGCTTACCAATTGGTCCATTGCCACAACACAATAAAAATTCTTGGAATTTTTTGCAATTTTTGAACCATAAGCCATGCTTGCCACAAAACCTGATATGCTATCTTGATGTATAACAGATATTAATCCACCTTCTTGATAAACCATTTGAGAATTGAGATGAGTGAGGCCAAGGTATGGATTTCTTGAAATATCAATTGGTTCTAAAAGTGGAAAGGTTTCCACAATGAGGACATATTTCCCATAGTTTTTTTCATAAAATATGAACAATAGCTTTCCCATGTCACAAGCGCCTTGATTTGATATAGATGAAAATGAAATGTGAGAATTACTTTTATTGTAGCAATGGGGTGTTATGCTATTACCATGGAAGAGCATTGATTTGCAAGGCAATCACTCAAGCTGGTCCCATGGCAACAGCTTGTATGTTGACTGATTTTGAATAAATTCTTTTAATATCCCTTCTTCCAAACCATTCATTTCTTTTTTAGACTTTGAAATATCATCTGACTGAGAAGAATAGAATAAACTTTGAAGATCTGGTAGTTGATTAGAATTGATGCCAAAAGCATTCCAGTTGGATCCAATTTGTTCAACAACACCTTGAAGTTTTGCTCTTTCAAGGAATCCATTCAAGAGAGACTTATCAAGGAAACCTGAAATTTAACAAACCAATCAGCTCACTTCTCCCAATCAAAAAAATGTTTTTCAGAAATCTGTGTCACCTATGTGTATTTTTATTTTTTTGATCAAGGTCAATATGTGATTCAGCCTTTCTCCTGAACAACATGAAAATATTGAGGGAGGACCATAGAGCATGATCATCTTATTCATATGCTAAGAGAAGTGAATTGTTGGCTTTGGTTTAATTTCATTTCCCCAATGTAGCAATAATTCCTCCCAATAAGCCAAGATCAATTCATCCAATTGGGTCACCTGGTAATGGGTAAGTTGATGAGACATGACTAAGTTGATAATACCAACAAGTTTAGAGGCAGTTGATACAAGCTTTTCCTCCCTTGAGTTGTTTGATGAGTTCCACTTCCACCTTGGAAGAAAAACAAGAACTATATGAATGGTGTACAAAACCAACCATTCAGCAGCCTTAGGAGTACCAGCAGAAGGCAAACCTATATTTCTGGGAAGTCTAGTAATCCAAGATGGAAATTCAATCAAATTGCTACCCTCTTGAAGACTTTTGAGTTCTTGAGGAGTAGTTCCCATTGATGCAAAACTTGCCTCTTCTATTGATGAAGCTGAATGAAGTGGATAATTGGAATATTCAACAGAGAGATGTCAGATTTCTTCCATAAAACTTTGAGCGCTCTTCCCAGTTTCATTTTGACTTCCTGATTTACTTGTAATAGATCTAGTTGGATATATTCCTTGTGAGTCAGCTTCTTTCTTTCCTTTCTCATTTGATTTAGTTAAGGATTTGGGTGAGCTGTTTGTTGATGTGTTCTCAAGAAGCCTTGGAGAAAGCCGGACAGAAGGTTGGAGGAGTTGAGATTCAGAATATTCCCAAATTTTTGAGGAGCTGGGAGGATGAAGCCCTGGAATTTTTTGAACTACAAAAATTGTTACTGAACTTCTCTTTTGAATATTGGATGGTCCTTGTTGCTGTTGATTTGCCAAAATTTTCACGTTTTCAATTGGATTGGCAGCTGATTCCTCAAGGTTTTGTTGGGAGCTTTCTAGAAATTGTTGAACTCTCCTCCAGTTTACTCTTTGGGAGCTCTCTGGTGACAAATAGCGCTTTTGTTTGGATCCAGATCTAAGGCTGCTAACTTGACTAATTGTGAAAAGTTTTGGGTAAGTGTTTTGCCTTCTATCCAAATTTTGAAGGGTTTGACCAGCCTTTATTATTTCAAGGTAGGTGATACTATAATCCTGTAGAATTCCCAAGATAAATGTATGCATTGCATCAATTTTTGTCATATTTTTTGGTTCCCAGTATGGAAGAGTTTGGAAAATTGTGTACTGGGCACCATGTAGCTTGAGAAGGTTGGCTTTCCCATACAATGATGAAGTGTTATTCCAATTTCTGCCCATTTAATGTGATCTTGATTATTTTTTACTGGACAAGTCTCTTTTTTGGTGTTTTGGATGTCATTGAGCTTGAGGTTGCAGTGGGAACAGAATATTGTGGCAGAGTGAGCTGCAAATCTGTTGTCTTTTTGATGTTCAAATTCTGTAACTAACAAATTTAGTTACCTTATTTCTCTCTTAATGTTTTCATTATCTAATTAATCATGTCTTGGGCACCCTCTGAGGCTCTCTAGTTGTCTCTAACCTGCTGCCTTAGGCCCCCTTTGGGGTTCTCTAGTTGTCCATAAATACTGGTCCTTCCCTTGGACCATGAATGAAAAATCATCTGATTACCAGAAAACTAAACAGGAGTGTCCCTTCCTCCTCTTCAGATCAGTTCTGCTTGACTTTACAAGTAATATCTCCTCCCCTTTGGCTCTTTGTAGCCTTATCAATACTCCTCCTTTGGCTATTCAGAAGTCTACCGTATTCCTTCCTTCTCCAAATAACCTTGCTACTCTTATCTAAACTCTTCAAAATCCACCCATTTCACGCAAGGCAGGTGTATCATCAATCAGAGGCAATATTACAGCACATATTACTCTTCCATTGGGGTATTTGTTGGTTTTTGTGAAGTATATTCCTTTCCAAAGGTCCAGTAGCTCAGAGAAAAGTGGCTTGAGTAGATTGTTCAGTTGTAACAAGGTAAATTCCTTGGGTGTTGGTGTGAATGCATACACAAAAAGATTGTGCGGCCTGTAACGGACATTGGGTGGGAGGTTGAAACATATTGAGAATATTACACCAAGAGAGATGATTTTTACACTAGTCTTTATTCCATGGGGATTCATCCAATCAATGTAAATTCCAAAAAAAAGGTTCCTGGGTTCTGCTGTGTAAACTTGATTGGTTTCATCCTTGAATTCCTTCCACATAGTTCCATCCCAAATATCACAAAGTCTATTAGGATTACTGGCTTGATGCCATTGAGGTGCACTGAGTAATTCTTCAAAAAAAGGGAGAAGTAATTGTCTTGCAATCCACTTCTCCAGTAATTGGTTTCCAAACTGCTTCAAAGGATAAAATTTGGATTTGTTCTTGTCTTGAATCCAAAGTTTTGACCCACATGTAACGGGCTCTCCAGTTGATGAATGAAAAATTTTATTGCATTTGGGATAGTTCCTGGTTCCTTGATTGTCTTCACCAGACTGGGTTTCTGAAGAAGGAAGTGTTTGATCCAAGAGATAGATTTTGTAACAAATTTCACAACAGACATTTTCAACTTGATCATTTGTAATTAAAAAGTTTTTTTTAATGTTGCAAGACTTTTAGGGATTTCTGCTGAATAGTTGGGCTGGCCAGTTAACATTGAATTAATGCAGATTTTTCCATGTTCTATCTTGATTTATTTCTGACAAGCATGGTCACCAACATTTACCTCAATACTTTGGTGAAGGATTTGAAGTGATGAGATTAGGGAAATTGGATTGTGACAGAGAAATTGAAGAGGTTTCATCCCAGATGTATCATAAATTTCCATGTTTTCTGGTGGGGGCAGTTGTATTTCATTATAGGAAGGAACCCTTTCAGGGTTGTTTGGTGCATTTGAATCTTCAATTCTTGGCTTGAATGTGATGAAAGATAGGAAAAATAAGAAAAGGCACCTCAATTCAAGCACAAATCAAGAAGTATACATTTGAAGAAGATTTTCACTCACAGTGCTAATTTTTTCTTGTTGTGTTTCACTGAGGGGGTTTATTCTGGTAATGGGATGGGAAATGTTTGTTCTCTTTTTTTTTTAATTTGTGCACCATGAATGTTTCATCAGTTATCTTTCAAATATTGATCATAACCAGCAAGAATCCCGTCACATAAACTTGTAGAATCATTTGACTGCAATACATAGGTTTGATGTGCTTTTTTGGAAATTCCAAAACCAGTGTATATATTTCTTCCATGTTCAAATTTTCTTTCAGAAAATTTGGAACATTGGAATATCCAAATGTTTCCAATTCTTGTAGTGTGCTCCATTGTTCTGATTGATTTGGATTTTGTGGTAAGTCAGATTTTTGGAGGTTGTGTAAAATTTATTGATTCAAGCGGTGTGGTGCCCCATCCTGGACACCCTGGCCAGTGTGGAGATTTTATTTTTTTTTATGATTTTTCTTTATCATCATTCATAGGTATCATTATCAAAAAAAAAATCTTTGATCTGGAATAGGCTTCCATTTGGTTTCCAGCTCCCCTGCTCCCTCATCTCCTCATCAATCATTCATCTCTTCCCCCTCCTCACCCCCTTCAATGATCATCACCAATCACTCTACCATCCCATCCAATCCCACAGTCTCACCATCCAATCTATCAAGTATGGTACCATCCCAAATTGGAGGCCCTTCAGATTACTAAAATCTTCACAGGAGGCTATCCATCAATCCTATCAATTCATCATCTGCTGTGTCAAGTGTCTTCCCAATCTCGAGCCTACCTCTGCCCTCCTGGCCCCATTCCTAGCTCCTACCATTGATCATCCTCATCCTCCCGCGGTGGTCTTGATCCAGAATGGGATTGGCATTGAAAAACCCTTGGCCGAGGCCTTCCCTTAAATCCATATCATCTCCTGCGTCACCTGGACCGCTGCGAACCTCATCCTGACCCATCATCATCAACCCCAAAGAATCAATAACAATGACAATGACAATGACCACCACACCCATCACCCTCCCGCAACGATGGCCATCTACTTCATTTGGCCGTCCATCAATCCCCTTTCCACCTCTAGCTTGCCAGTCTCCCGCGCAGGTCTCTTCTGTTGCAGGTGCCCGTCAGACACCTGCCGGTGGTCATCCACGGTCTTGGCAGTTGCCCATGCCTGTTGGACACCTTCTGGTGGTCATCCGCGGCTATGGCAGTTGCCCGGGCCCATCAGGCTGCCCGCAGGTGTCCCTCTTTGGTTTTTTTTCTCTGAATTCTTGTTTGTTTCTTTTTTTTCTTTCTTTTGTTTTCTCATGACACTGATTGGTAAAAAAAAAAAAAAAAAAAAAAAAAAAAACCGCTTCCATTTGTAAATCTCTCTTGTAAATAGTCTACAGGCCTCTGGTCTATAAAAGGAGGGACTCTCCCCTGATTTTTCAGCATCATATCATATCATCATCAGATCATCCTCAGATAATCATATCCATGGGAATGTGTGCCTATGTTCCCCCCATTATTGTGAAATAAGATCCTGATCCTTATCCTGGGTATATCTCTGATTGCCCCCTGATCCATTTTTGACCCTGAGTCTTTGCCCCTCTGTGGCCTGATCCTTATCACCAACCAATAGCTTTGCTGGTTGAAGAAAAATTCTGTCTGTTGGAATTTTTGAGTGTGTTATACCACTCCTTGATCCCTTTCTCTGACCATACTGGTCCTGATCCCTGATCATCTTTCTGGAGCCAATCACAATTTATTGGAGAGGTCTTATTAAGCTTAAGACCTGGAGTGTTATACCTCCCTTTATTTCCTTTGAAGTTGCATTCTGCCAGCCTACTCTTGATTCCATTGAGAAGTGTTGAGGTTATCCTTGCTTCAAATCAGTTACTGTTTGCTTTTAGAGCTTCTTAAACATTGTGCTTTGTCTTGTACAGCCACCCTCAGTTATCTGGTACCCTTCAAGCGCTTGATTGCGGAGAGTAGGGTAGGTTCATTGAGAACCTGGAGGTTGCTTGGGTTTGAGTTGAGCATCCCCAATCTCCTGCTGACAACCAGAGTTATTAGCTTGTGGGCATTGTTTACATACAACAGCTTTTGTTCCTTGCGGTCTAAGCGGACTTTAACTTCTTTTGTTCAAGTTTTTCCCTGCATAATCTTGTCTCAGATAGTGCTGTTCCATTGCTACCAAACTATTGTCATCTTTATCCTCAACTCCTTGATTCCTCATTTACCAGGTTCTCGACCTTGATCTTGGTTACATTGAAATAATTTTGTAACACTCAGGAGGGCAGCCTAAACAGCACCTTTCCCCTCCACAGAACTGCCACGGCCCAGCACCATTTGGAGTCTTATATTTGGTCCCCCGGGCTGGGATCAAACCAGCAACCTTGGGATTTACAGTCCCAACTTGAAGAATCAACTCTGAAATCCAATCCAATTTTTTTGTTTTCTTTCTTTTTCTGTTTGTTCTTTTTTCAGATCTGATCCGTGGAGGCAACTTGGTTTAGAATTAAGTCCTCCCAATTGTGCACCATCTGGGCAAGATCCTTGTTGTTTTTGTGAAACTCTACTCTTGCCACACTTGTGAGCCACCTTGGAACTCTGCTTGTTTGGATCTCTTAGGAACCCTTCAACATGGAATCTGCTGGATCCTCCTCATCTGTTTGGGCCAAGATGGTAAAAATCAAATCTCAGAACAAAAATTTAGGCTTCAATGGGACCAATGTTGAATGATTCCTGGACTCCTATGAGATGGCTCTTGAAGTGGATGGTGCCAGTGAATATGATATGGCTTATCAGTTACAATTTTTTATCTCTTCTGAAAAAGTTATGTAGGTTATTGAATTGTTTGAGGGATTTGAAACTCATAACTGGAGGCTCCTGAAGGAGGCTATGTTGGCCTATTGGGGAAAAATAGATGTAGCCAGATTTACTTTGCAAGACTTGGATGCCCTGGTTTCTCAATGGATCTCCAATGGTGGTATCTCCTCAGCCTCTGACTATCAAGCTTTCAGAAAATCTTGGGACCCTATCCAGTCCTATCTTATTTGGAACAATCACATTGATACGTTGGACAAAATTTGAGTACAATTTTTTCAGTATTTCTCTCCAGGAGTGCAGGAAAGAATTCAGGATGAATTGGTGAACTCTGGATCCATGATCACAACAAGAGATAATTGGTTCAAGCTTCCCGCTTTCATGGTTCTTAGGAATACTGTGGATAAAGTGATGAAAGTTCAAACAGCTCTTACCTTTGAAAAACCTAAAATCAATGAACCAGTCCTTGCCCCCTCTTTTCAAGCATCTAACAAAATCATGAATAAGATGGAAGCCAATCGCAGACCTAAACCCAATCCTCAGACCCACCGGGAGACACCTACTATAGATGAGATCACTAAATTACTTCAGGCATTTGAGAATAAAATAGATCAGAAAATATCCTCCTTAGCCACTCCTAAACCTGCTAATTCTGTTCCTAAATCTACTATAGTCTGTTATTATTGCCATAGGGAAGGCCATGGTACTTGTAGATGTCCTGAACTCCAGAAGGACAAGGAGGAGAAGTTAGTAGAGCAGAAGGGAAATAATTTCTTCCTTTCTAATGGTGCTTTGATCCCTTTTGATTCATCTCGACTGATACGTCATGTGGTGGCCTCATACCAACCACCAACTCCTAAGAAGGCATCCTTGGTCTCTGTGGATTTTCAATCATCCTGTGGAACTCTGCAACCTTGGTATCCTCCAGCTATCACTTCTTCCAGCTTCCCCGGCACCTATCAATCTGATCCAGCTAGGAAACGCCATGAGGAACCAAAACCTCATAATTCTCCTCCTGTTCCATCCTCAATCCTGCAAAAACACGTGAAACGTCAATCCTCACCTGAGACTCCTTCCCCTGATGTGGAAGACATGAAAGTAGAAAGGGAAACACTTATGGAAAGGTTCCAGGACAACTCTGATCTCCCCCCTCTTCAACCTGTCCAACCCTCAGATCCTCTTCCAGCACCTATTTCACCTGATCTTCCTCCCTCCACCCAGCCCAAAGTTTGATTTGAGAGGGGCATTTCCAAGGACTACCCTAATGCTGTGGAAGGAGTATTAAAGAAAATTTCTGATCTTAAAATCACCAATCTATCTGTGGCTGAACTCCTCTTGATCTCTCCATCTGTGGCTGAAGGGATGAAGAAATGGGTTTCTCGTCAACGTGTGGAGATTGGTACGGATGAATTAAAGGTCTCCTCTGGTACTATGATAGAGGATTCTGGCGGAAAAGATCCCTCTTCAGATACCAACCTGTATTCCTGTCCTCTTGGCTTTCTCCCATGTTATCTTGGTGATTCAACTAAAATGGTTTCTCTCCTTGTGGATTTGGGTTCTCAGCTCAACTTGATTTTGGAATCCATGGCCTGCAAGCTTAAACTTAGCCCAAGGATCAGTTTCAACTCTGCGGTCTATGGAATTGGGAATCAGTCCTTTGAACTGGTTGGTATTGCTGAGGATATTCCTGTTCAAATTGGTCAAAATATTATTGGCACCTGTCACTTCTGGATCACTTGTCTGGATGGTCCCATGATCTTGGGAAGGCCTTTCTTAATGGACTTTGGTGCTACCCTGATGTTTTCTGATCAAGTTGGGGAGAGAATTCTCCTCCCTGATGCTGATGGCAGAAAGATTGAAGTTCCTCTTTGTTCTCTTGATTATGGTTGTTGGGAAAGAGAATTCCCTGGTCATCCTCCCAAGTCTGTCCTGAAAGGAAAGCAGAAAGAAAACTCTCATTCCTGTCATCCTCATTTTTTAGCAGAATAGTTGGCCCTACTGATAGTTGTAGTTCTTTTCAGCCTCAGACTTCAACTCATGGACCAACTCCCATCTCAGAGGCATATCTTTCTTTTTCCTCATCATTTCCTTCTCATTCAAATAAGATCAAAAATAAAACACATAAAAAATCCGAAAAATCCAAAAATATTTATTCTCTGTCTGGATCTGTTGTATCTTCTTTTCCCTTGTATTTTCAGCCTGATCAATCATCCTCTATTCTGGTTTCAAATCTTGGCAATGAGTCTAAACTAGATCTCAATCTCAATTCTTTTCTTGGTGGCTTTGGTATGAAGGAGTATGGTCTTAGGTGGAGGCAATTTGGGGTAGAAGTAAGTCCTCCCAATTGTGCACCACCAGGGGCTTATACTACTGCCATTTTTGAAAATCTACCCTGTGCCACACATGTGAGCAATGTGTTATCTTTTGGATCCTCTTTTATGGAGAAGGCACCTTTCAAGGACGCAGCAGAACATCAAACTTGGAAGATGTTGGAATATGGCCTCAGTTTTTGTAGTCAGGTCTCACTGGTCAATGCTTGGAGGAAGCAAGGATTCCTCTCCTTTGCCACCAAGTACAAACCAGTTGCAAAGAAGGTCCAGCCAGTCAACCAACCAATGCCTCTCAACCTCAATCCTCCTCTTATGCGTCCTCCTCTATCCCGCAATCGTTACTGTGGTCTATCCCAATCCCTCACTGGTCCATTCATTCCCTCTTTTTGGGTCACTGAAGAACGTCTGAAAGTGGTCAACTTTGGTTTAGATGGATGGCTTCTTCCTGATGAGTTAAATTTGATCAAAAATATCTTGTCTCTAAGGGAAAAATCTATTGCATTCTGTGAAGAAGAGAGAGGTCTCTTGAAAGAATCCTATGGTCTCCCTTACATCATCCCTGTAGTTGAACATGATCCTTGGCAAAAGAAAAAGATCCCGATCCCTGCTGCTAAAGTCAACAAATTCATCAAGTTGGTACGCAAACGAGTCCAAACCAGTTTATACAAACAATTGACTTCTAGCTATTCCAGTCCTGTTTTCTGTGTTCTAAAGAGTAATGGTAAACTTAGAGTAGTTCATGATCTCCAACCTCTTAATAAAGTTACTATTAAAGACTCTGGCGTGCCTCGCGCCACTGAAGAATTTGTTGAATCCTTCTCTGGGAGAGCTTTCTATGGTCTAGGTGACATTATGGGTGGCTATGACAAACAATCCCTGCATCCTATTTCCCGGCTGCTTACTACTTTTGATACTCCCCTTGGTTGATTTCAACTGACTCAATTGCCTCAAGGTGCCACAAACTTGGTTGCAGTCTATCAGGCTCAGATGATGTGGATCCTCCAGGACAAAATCCCGGATCATGCGGGTATCTTTATTGATGATGGTGGGATTAAAGGCCCAGTTTCTGAATATGATAATGAGCTTTTACCTTGGCACTCAGGAATCCAACAATTTATCTGGGAGTATGCTACTGTCATACCTTGCACAACTGCAAACCAACTGAGAGGCAAGGCCTAACCAAAAGGCTAAGAGACTTAATGAAATCCAGTCCACTTTGCAGTTATTATGGTGTCACATACCACCATGTGACAGTACCCCCGGGCTTAAGGGCACTTTGCCCCAAAGTGTGTATGGCTGGTGGCACTAACCCATGACCTTGCAACATGGAGCCATATTCAGACACACTCCTGAATGCCATAAGGAGCCACCAAGACTCAGGAGTCTTGCTGTTGACAGGCCGAAAACCCGAAAATTGTCACAGGAGCAAGCCATTCCCAAAACTTTTCCTGATCACAAATTGAACCCGCAACAGGTTCATCCAGTCTACTGTCATACCTCGCACAACTTCAAACCAACTGAGAGGCAAGGCCTAACCAAAAGGCTATGAGACTGGATGAAAGCCAGTCCACTTTGCAGTTATTATGGTGTCACATACCACCGTGTGACAGCTACCATCTTGGAAAGAATTTTGTTTTGAATCGAGGAATCTGGCCTTACTGTCTCTGGATCCAAACTTGCCACCTGTGTTCCTGCCTTGGAAATTGTTGGTCATATAGTCTGCAAGGAAGGAAGAAGGATGGCACCCTCTAAAGTCAACAAAATAATCTCCTGGCCTACTCCAATAAATCCAATGGAAGTTAGAGGTTTCCTAGGTGTTGTAACTTATGTCAGGATCTTCATTCCTTCATTATCCAAAATCTGTATTCCCTTGCTTTGCTTAACCAGGAAGGATGCTGAATGGATTTGGACCCAAGACTTCAAATGATCATTTCAGTTGCTCAAAACAATGGTTGGGAAAGACATTGCTTTGAAAAAGATCACTTATGGACCCAGAGCCAGCAAGATCAAGCTGGCAGTGGACTCTATTTATCAATCTGTTGGGGCTGTCCTTACCCAGGAAGATGATAATGGTTTGGATTGTCCTGCTCTGTATGAATCTCTTCTTTTCTCAGATGTGGAATCCAGGTACTCCCAACCAAAACTGGAGCTTTGCCGTGTGGCCCAAATGTTGAAAAAGCTCCAGACTGTCCTTTGGGGTCAACACTTTGAGTTACAAGTCTATGCACAATCCATTATTGAAATGATCAATGCCCCCAGCTTTCCAAATGCTCCAATGACTCGTTGGGTGGCTTTCATCCAGTTGGTCTCTTTTGATATTGTTCACAGGCCTGGAAAATATTTCACCATGCCTGATGGTTTATCTCAAAGCCCTCTTGGAGATGATGAATCAGATGTTGGAATGGATTTTGATGAGGAGGAACCCTTGGTCTGCCCTGTTTTTTCTTTCTCCTCCCAAGATTACTCTGGTTTCCAGAAAGGTTTCTAGCTTAAGCTAGAGCAGTACCTTTCAACTCTCCAAAGACCCCCTGATCTCTCTGCCAAAGAATTTTGGTCCCTTAAAAGGAAGTCCTCCAACTTCTTTGTCCAAGGTTCTATGCTTATGAAAAGAGCAATTCCTTGTGCACTTGTTGTGGTCACTATCCCTTCCAAGCAAGATTCAATCCTGGAAAGTCTCCATGAAGGCCTTGGTCCTCATGGGGAAACCAAAACTTATCAACAAATATCCAAACAATTTTGGTGGCCATCTCTGAAGAAATCCGTCTCTCAATGGTGCAGGAGTTGTGAAGTGTGCCAGAAACGTGATCTTAGGTGCCTGGAAAAAATTTGTTACCCCACTAGAGAGTCCACTGTCTTTGGGAGGATTGCTATGGATGTGGTTCACATTAAGGCTGGTGGAGCTAAGTACCTCATTGTGGCTAGAGATGATTTTTCTGGATGGGTTGAAGAAAAGTTTATTAAGAAACTCAGCTCTGAATCAGTAGCAGCTTTCCTTTATGAGACTTGGACAATGCATTATGGCTTGGCCCAATCTTATTTGACTGATGGCGGCTCTGAGTTTGGTGGTAAACTGGCTGATATGATCCAATCACTTCCTGTTCAACATAGGGTGACCACTCCTTATTATCCTGAGGGCCAAGGCATGGTTGAAAGAGGCCACGCTCTTTTGAAGGCTGCTCTTGTCAAACTTGCTGGTGAAAGTGGCAAGAATTGTTGCAAATTCTTCCCCCTGGTCCTTTTCTCTGATCAAATTTCAACAAAACAAACCACTGGCTATTCACCTTACAAAATCAGTTTTGGTCAAAGGGCTTTCCTTCCTCTGGATCTGGAAATGGAATCTTTCTTAGGTATTTCTTGGGAAAGGGTTTCTTCCACCACTGATCTATTAGTTGCCAGATCCAAGCAGCTGGAAAGGAGTGAAGATGTCCGTAGTGAAGCTTATCAGAAAATGATGGATTCTAGGGAAAAATCAGTTCAGTATTGGGAAGACAAGCATTCAAAACAAATCAGGGATCCCTTGAACCCTGGGGATCTAGTCTTAGCTTATAATTGTTCCTTGGAAACTTAGTGGGGAAAGCTTTTCTCTAACCGCTGGCATGGTCCTTACCAAGTGATCCGTCAAGTTAGAGGTGGATCATATGTTTTGGAGGAACTGAATGGTACTCAGATGGCCAGAAGGTTCTCTGCTGATCAGGTCAAGAAATTTCATTCTTGTGGAGGCAACTTGGTCCAGAAGTAAGTCCTCCCAGTTGTGCACCATCTGGGAAAGATCCTTGTTGTTTTGTGAAACTCTACTTCATGCCACGCATGTGAGCATCTGGGACGCCTTCTTCATTTTATCTCAGCCACTTCTAGGATTTTTTTGGGACGGATTGACATATTCTTTTTCAAACACTCTCAAGATCAAAATGGCCATTATTTGGTTTCAATCATTTTTCTTTCCTTTCTTTTTTTTTGGCATCAAACTCAGGAGCAGACTAGAGGCAGTCTGTAAGTTGGGGAGAGATGTGGTTCCCATCCTGGACACCCTGGCCAGTGCGGAGATTTTAATTTTTTTTATGATTTTTCTTTATCATCATTCATAGGTATCATTATCAAAAAAATAAAATAAAATCTTTGATCTGGAATAGGCTTCCATTTGGTTCCCAGCTCCCCTACTCCCTCATCTCCTCATCAATCATTCATCTCTTCCCACTCCTCACCCCCTTTGATGATCATCACCAATCACTCTACCATCCCATCCAATCCCACAGTCTCACCATCCAATCTATCAAGTATGGTACCATCCCAAACTGGAGGCCCTTCAGATTACCAAAATCTTCTCAGGGGACTATTGATTCATCATCTGCTGCGTCAAGTGTCTTCCCAATCTCAAGCCTACCTCTGCCCTCCTGGCCCCATTCCTAGCTCCTACCATTTATCATCCTCATCCTCCCGCGGTGATCTTGATCCAGAATGGGATCGGCATCCAACAACCCTTGGCCAAGGCCTTCCCTTTGATCCATATCATCTCCTGCGTCACCTGGACCGCCGCCAACCTCATCCTGACCCATCATCATCAACCCCAAAGAATCAATAACAATGACGACAACAACAACAATGATGATGACCACCACCCCCATCACCCTCCCGCGACGATGGCCATCTATTTCCTTTGGCCGTCTCAAGCAGCCGTCCATTGATCCCCTTTCCACCTCTAGCTTGCTGGTCTCCTGCGCGACTTGTCCGTTGCCCGCGCGGGTCTCTTCTGTTGCCGGTGCCTGTCAGACACCTGCCGGCGGTCATCTGCGGTCTCGGCAGTTGCCCATGCCCGTCAGACACCTGCCGGTGGTCATCCGCGGCCTCGGCAGTCGCCCGGGCCCATCAGGATGCCCGCGGGCGTCCCTCTTTGGTTTTTTTTCTCTGAATGCTTGTTTGTTTCTTTTTTTTCTTTCTTTTTTTTCTCATGACACCGATTGGTAAAAAAAAAAGAATCCGCTCCCATTTGTAAATCTCTCTTGTAAATAGTCTACAGGCCTCTGGTCTATAAAAGGAGGGGCTCTCCCCTGCTTTTTCAGCATCACATCATATCATCATCAGATCATCCTCAGAACATTATATCCATGGGAATGTGTGCCTATGTTCCCCCCATTATTGTGAAATAAGATCCTGATCCTTATCCTGGGTATATCTCTGATTGCCCCCTGATCCATTTTTGACCCTGAGTCTTTGCCCCTCTGTGGCCTGATCCTTATCACCAACCAATAGCCTTGCTGGTTGAAGAAAAATTTTGTCTGTTGGAATTTTTGAGTGTGTTATACCACTCCTTGATCTCTTTCTCTGACCACACTGGTCCTGATCCCTTATCATCTTTCTGGATCCAATCACAATTGATTGAAGAGGTCTTATTAAGCTTAAGACCTGGAGTGTTATACCTCCCTTTATTTCCTTTGAAGTTGCATTCTGCCAGCCTACTCTTGAGTCCCTTGAGAAGTGTTGAGGTTATCCTTGCTTCAAATCAGTTACTGTTTGCTTTTAGAGCTTCTTAAACATTGTGCTTTGTCTTGTACAGCCACCCTCAGTTATCTGGTACCCTTCAAGCGCTTGATTGCGGAGAGTTGGGCAGGTTCATTGAGAACCTGGAGGTTGCTTGGGTTTGAATTGATCATCCCCAATCTCCTTCTGACAACCAGAGTTATTAGCTTGTGGGCATTGTTTACATACAACAGCTTTTGTTCCTTGAGGTCTAAGCGGACTTTAACTTCTTTTGTTCAAGTTTTTCCCTGCATAATCTTGTCTCAGATAGTGCTGTTCCATTGCTACCAAACTATTGTCATCTTTATCCTCAACTCCTTGATTCCTCTTTTACCAGGTTCTGGACCTTGATCTTGGTTACATTTAAATAATTTTGTAACACTCAGGAGGGCAGACTAAACAGCACCTTTCCCCTCCACAGAACTGCCACGGCCTAGCACCTTTTGGAGTCTTACAGCGGAAATAGATAAGAATCATTATAAATATTCAATTTGTTTTTGTATCTCCTGGTGAGTTTAAGTAATCAAATATTCTCAAAAATTTATTGCTTCCATTTTGAATATTCATATTTGGGCCAGTGGCCAAGGGATCGCACAGTAGATCTTCTATCTTTAAAAAGATTCCTAATTGATAGATCATAGAATAATTGGACATATGTAACACATTTAAAATACGTAAGCAATCCGAAGATATTTTGATTAAAATTTCAATAAAAATGCCTTGACCAAAAATCCTGTATGCAGTCTCAAAATGAATTATCTCAATAAAAACCCATTATAGTAATTTACATTTTGGAATTAAAAAATTTGATTAGGCATTATTTCCAAAAATAAATTGGCCATTCCTGGAGTGAGACTGCTTTTCTCAAAGTACTGAATTCTCATCTAGTGGTATGTATATTCCATATGTCTTTTTCCTAAAAATAATTTTGGGGATGTTCAAAATATTTTTGATCTCAAAATTGCTTTTTTACATTGAGGAAAAGGCTTTTTGGGTGTTGTGAGCTGACAAAGAAATGTTGGAGTATCTGAAAAAAAGATGGGGCACACAAAATGAAATTACTCAGTGTTTTTCAATGGGATATTTAATTCTGTACACACTTGAATTTGGGGTTTTCCCAATCTTAGTTTAATTTTTGTGTGGTTTGTTAAGATAAAGTTATAAATTCATTCATTTGAAAATTTCAGGAGGTTTTCAATGTGGCCTAATTTTGTTATAACTCAATTTAATCAGGCAGAAACCACACAATTTATTTTCCTAAATTGACTTAATTTAGCTTCACATATGATGACAAGTTTCCAGTTGAAAAAGCATGAATGGAAGCCCAATTGAGATACATGGAATACTGGATAAAACTTTCAAAATATCAAATGTTGCATCCAAACACATTTGTCCCTATTCTTTAGAGTAAGAATAGAAAAAATAAACTATTCCCAATATTCCTAAAATGTTTGGGTGGTTTCCATTAAGCTTGATGGCTTGGAGACTTGAGCTCTGAGAAAGGATACTGCATCTGTGAGATCAACTTCTGGAAGTAAACTCAAGGCTCTTTTTTCAACAGGAGTTATATCCTGCAGTGTTTCCTTGCTTATCCAGTTTTGGGGTATTGAGGTAGGAAGTGAAGGTGGGTCATCACTTCCTGTCAAATTGTATGGTTGGGAAAGACTGATAATTTTCACTTGTCTTTCCTGCTTGATGCGTGGGTTTTTTCCTAGTTGAATGTATGCTTTATCAAGGTAGTGATAAATTTGGGATAATTGTTCAGCCCTCCAGATATTGGCATGATTGAACAATTCTTCACCTTCACCCTCAACATCAGAAATGAAGCCACTATCCAAGGAAAGAGCAGAAGTCTCAGGGAAAAAATGCATCATTTCCAACTCTACTGCAGTTATCTTCCTGATTTCCTTTATATTCTTCTGTATTTAAAAAAATCATGAATATTTATTCATTGAACAGTGAGAGACATTTACACAGTTTCAGAATATTCATTTGACCTACTTTCTTCTTGTTGAAACTCTGGGATGCAGAAAAATTTGAATTCCTGCTCCTGGAGCCTCCTTCTACCTTTCTTTCCTTCTTCCAAAGAGCCTTCTTTGATAGGAGCCAACAATTGATTATGCCAAAACGGTTTGCTGGGGTTTTGTCATTCTTGGACATTGAATAGGCAGAAGTACCCCCACGTTCATTGAACATCTCCCATGCTCTTATTATGATTTCAGTAAGAGAGTAATTCCAGCTGGATGTTGGATTCTGTTCCCAGTGGTAGGTGCATCTAGGAATCCCGGCATTTTGGATGAGAGCCCGTGCATGGGATATCCATGTCTCATCATGAGGGTTGATTTGGCCAATAGAAGGGAATTCTAGTGATTGAGATTTTGAAGAAACGTTTTATTGCAATTGCCGCAATGCATCCTTCTTGACAAGTTTGAGCTCCTTTTCACATAGGTGTGGATTGGAATTGTATTGGTTGGGTTTACCAGTGTTTGATGATATGGCATTGGTGATGGATTCCTTCTTCTTTGAAATATAATTTTGCAGGAAAGATAGTTCACCAGCAGTTGGAGGATCAGGGAGCTTGTTGTTGTTGGAATCCATTCCAAGAGTTGCTTTAGTGCAATCAAGTAAGGATTTGGAAATACCACTAGAAGAAGGCGGGATCCCAAGATTACGTGCATGAAAAGAGATCAAATATTGTTCCTGGGCCATACGTTTCTTCTTCTTCTGGTGTTGGTGGGATTGGGAAATTTGTTGGGCAATCATAAAGTATGATGGGGCTGCAGAGTTATCAAATTCATCATCTTGCTCAAAACCTTCTGTATTGACTTGGTCATCTGGAAGGGGTACATTTGATGGTTCAATGGTTGGTGGTGCTGGGTTAACTGAGCTTTCTGTAGTTTAGTAACATAAAATGAATGAAAAAAAGAATTTAGATTTGGGATTGTATCATGGTTATGGAGGCTTTGTGCTAGGGGAATTAGATCTTACCGGCTTGCATTTCTTAATTTCCAATTTGATAACCAGATGATAATGTTCTGGATTTGATGGTAAGGTCTTGATTTCCTTCAAACTGATAAATAGGAAGCCAGATTGTCTCTTTTTTGCAATCTGAAAAATTTCAGAAACCAAGAGATTATATATTATGATTTCCCTTTGTTCCCAAATTTGTCTTCCAAGTGGCCAAATGGTATGTATATAAGTGTACTTGCATGATAACAGTAAGGGATTAATTGCATCAAAGTAAAGTATTGTGGAAAATAATATCATCATCAAGGTGAAAAGAGGTGGTATTTTCCTCAACGTCCACAAAAGTTTTGGTGATTATGTTTAGTCAAGGAAGTGCAGAATCCCAAAGAATCTGCGGTTGAAAAATAGAATCTGCAACATTTAAATTTTTTATTTTTGGAATTATGTAGAAATAAAATTAATTTACAATTGAACAATTTAAATCCAGAACATCTTCTTCCATGACAAAGATCTTTGAACATGATTTGGGTGAGAGAATATTTTAATTTCTACATACATGGGATACACCTATTATGATTGAATGGGAATATCAAATCAAGTGTATAACTAAATATGGAAAAGATTTTAGTGGAAATTTTGTTGAAAAATCAAATGAACCATATTATATATTGTTGATGGGTGCTTTCCAACCTAATTAATTTGGTTAAACAGCCAATTGAGTTAGTGTCATAAGTAGAGATGGAAATTAAAGGCACAGCTCAAATTAGTTCATTTATAGCTCTCTTTATTTTTTGGTGAAGGATTTTAGCATCAAAATGCAGAAAAATTGGTTGTGAAAAGCCCATGGAGCAGGCTGGACAAGGAAAATTGGCATGCATGGAGGTTCACTTATTGGAAGGTTGATTTTGAAGAACTTGGAAGCATAAAAAAATATTCTGATTGACTTTATCATATTGATTTGTGCCCAATTTTCTGCACGGAAATTGGGATTAAGACTTTCATCTTCCAATTTTTTAGAAAAAAAAAAAATCTATTTTATCTCATTAAATAAGCAGATACGCGCTTTGGAAGATCATCCCTGGATCTATAGTGCATTTTAAAGTGGGTTTGGAAGTGTAATTCATGGGGCAGTGGTTCCAAAACATCCTTATTTCTGGTTGGTCACAATCCATTCCTTAAAATAAAACTGATGACTGAAGATATTTGATTTTCTGATAATCAAGAAAATATAAAAAAAATTGAAATGTAGGGATCTTTTTCAATTTAAACTAAAAATAGCCAGCATGAAAAATTGTGACTACTTCAATCCATTACACAAAAAAGTGGGAAATGCATAACAATTAGAAGATTTGTGTAAAAACAGTGAATAAAAAAATTTTGATGAACCAGATTAAGGAATCAAAGTGAAAATTTCCAAATGCAAATCACATCAAGAAATCAATAAAGGATAGATATTCTATTCTTCTATTAATTGATAAGAGATCAATATTTAATTCCCAATGCAACTTGCCATTTCCTATTTACCAGAGGGTAAGATTTTCAAACCAATAATAGAAGTATACAAGCATTCAGTTGTAGATTCTCAAATTTTAAAGAATTTTCTGCATGATAAATGTGCACAACTTTAACATCAAGAAAAACTCCAAAATCTATGTTTGGATTTGATGGAATAAAGTATGAGGCATTAAAGTTCTGAATTATACAGAAAAGTTTCTGTTTATTTCCAGTGTGGATTCTTTAAAAAACCATGCGATTACAATCACTAGTTGTTTTCAATCAAAGAAAAAGCAAATCATCATTCAGTGAGGCAAAGAGTATTCGTGTGTAAGGATCATGCAGCTTGTGATGCATTTTACCTTAATCTTCATTGTTTTTTGTTATCTAGAGATGTTTTATTTAATCTGGATAATGCAGGATACCCATGTGTTATTCATCTTGAAAATAAATAAATAAAAATGAGTTTTTGAGAAGAAAATTAGTTTTTACATCCATCTCAAAAATTTCATTTTATCCAAGAAATGACACAGCTTGATATCAAATGAATGCTGAAGTGAATCATTTTGGGATGCATAATGATGCAACAGATGGGTTGGTTTCCTAACAATTTTGAGCCATCTATCCAAAAAGAAATAACACTAATGAAAATTGGGGGTGGCCATGAGCTATTTGTTCTGGTATTGTTGGTCTGTGCTTCTCAACACCATGGTGCACTTAGGATAAGTGCACCATGGTGCTGGAATTGGTTCCAACATTGTTGTTCAACTGCTGTAATGATTGTATTTAATTACTGGTAACTTTGAATAATCATTGCAGACTGAAACTCTGAATTATTCCATGCAATTTGTTTTGGTAAGGACCAATGCCCTCAGGCATGATGGAGAATTTTTTGGGAGGATGGTGCACTTAGGCTAAATGCACACTGCTCCCACAAACTTTTGGTATTTTTTAAAACTCACAAAAATACTTTTCATTGATATTTCTACTTTTTGAAAAAAAATTGTTATTTTGTTTTCATCCTAAACAATTTTTGATCCCAAAGAATGCAATCTGAATTCTTGAAACCCTTTTGCTGTTGCAGGAGTGTGATTAAGTTCTGGAAATTTTTATTGGATGAATTTCAAGCCCTCAATGTTGAAATGCAACAAAACCTCACAGCAAATTTTTAAAAGAATTAATCACTTATGGTTGTGTATTCATGGCACTTCAGAAAATGCATATTGTGGGTTGATGGAAGAAGCATTTACAAGGCAACAAACAAGAAACATTGAATTATATATTATTTCAGGTTTTTGGTTTGCGCATTGTGACATGCTAATTCACTGAAGGAAGAAGGTGTATGTAAACCAAATATATTTTTAGATGGATTGATTGAAAGAAAAAAAAAGTTCAGAAGATGGCGTTTCCTAACTCCCAACTTAAAATGAAATTTATTTACAGTTTTTGATATCATTTCATTCTGATGGAGATCTTGAGAAGCATGGAATTTGAATGCATTTTTGAAAGAAGAATAGATGAGATTAAATTAATTGCATACCATTGTAAATATCTTGCGTTTTGGTAGTTTTTATGTTTTTATTTGCAGCATTTATAATTTCAAATGCATTATAGTAAATTATTTGGTGTATGTATTGAGGCAGATTTATTTTGGATAAGGAATGATTAAATAGGAAATATTATTAAACCCCATCATTCTTTCAATTAGCACAAACTGTCATAAAATCTTTTGTAACCATAAACATAACTAAGAAAAGAAAAGAAATTGCAATTCAGGCTTGCAAAAGCTAACTCATGCGTTAATATGGATGACAGCTGGTGATTTGTAACCAAAATTCCTGGCAAGTTTTCCATTTGCGGAAATTGTGACTGCCCCCACGGATTACCCAGGTGGTTGAGCATCAAATAATGCAATAGGCTTAGGTTCATAGTGTTTTGGTGATGGTAGAATGATGACACAACAATTCACTGAAAGAGTGTATGGGGAATAAAAAATAATCTTTATAAAGCCTCCTCATTTTTTCTGTTGTTGGAAAAGTTTCATTTGGTTTTGACTATTTTCTGATGAAAAAGCATTTCAATCCACAATAAATGAGTGGAAGCAGCTGTTGGTTGGAACATGCAATTCCAAAATTCTAACAGCTGGTAGATATATTCTGAGAAAATTTAAGATGCCTCAACAAAAAGTGCAGGAAGACCAGGTGAAGTGTCTTTGAAAAGGATTTAGGCAGGAGCATATACAAGATCCCTTGATTGAACAAGTAGATTTTGAAGAGGATGTCATATCTTGAACCATGAATTCCAAACAGAAAGGGATTTACTGTCCTTGCACATGAGGTTTTCAAGTTCACATTGAATGTCTACATATGAGATGAACTGAAGTTTTGGAGGATTTTCCTTGAAAACCATGTTCAAACAACATGGTGTCTCCAAAATCAACATTATTTTGGGCATAGTTTATTAATTTTTAAAAGCCAATCATACACTGGGCAAGGTGAGAAAATCATGAATATTGGGGCTATCTTGATCAATCCATGAAAGAAGTTTTTGCTCTATTTCTAAGAATGCATTCTTTCTGAAGAAAAAAATAATAAATTGGAGGTAAGTATAATCAGTGAATCAGGCTACATGGATTTCAATATTTATGCAAAAGCATTTAGAATTTTTCTTATTGGAATCAATCAAAAAATCATTTTTGAACTGAAAATAGATTATCCAACATTTGATGTGGGTCGTGGACAACTTAGGCCAAGTCATCCACCCCTCCACATCTCCTTGGAAACTTTGGGGAAAAGAGCCAATATAACCAATTCAATATGTCATGGGCAGGTATAATGGGGTATCAATCTTTTCTGAAATTTTGTTCTGGTAACAATTGGATGGGTATTTGACCCTTTGGCCATAAAATAAAAACAAACAAAAATAAATCCAAGCCAGAATGACATTCAAAGGCACCATGATGGAGTAGCCTGCTGTGTTGTGTGTTGCATGCACCTGATATTTCATTATCCACATTATTGAATGATTGCAACCACCCTTCAATTTTAATTTTTTAAGAAAACTCCAATACTTGAAGGAACTGGAGAACATCTTTCAGATGTAAGCAGGTCACCAATTTTTTTATAATGATTATAAAAAGTGGAAGAATTAATTATGAGGCCTTAAGGAAACTCAGCGCTATTGTGTTTGGTTTAATGGTCAAACAAATGGTGTGATTTTGGTCTCAATTAATATTTTGAAAAATTAATTGCATTTCTTGTGAGTTTTTTGGCCAGAAAGAAAATGAATTGGGTATTAAAACATACTTGAATTCGGACTGCATCCAAATTTGGGTATAAATATTGAGATATTTATAGAGTCACTCATGATAGTTTAAAGATAAGATGTTGCTGAATAATCCTTGGTAAGGGGCCTGTCTTTCTCACCCTGTATTCAAAAAAGGCTACTGTAATAGATAAGGTAGTCAACCCTTTTTTAAAGCTTTAATCAATTACACTGCTGATTACAATTCAAGGAAATGTGGAATAATTTTGTGAAAATTGTTTCTCTGATGGACATCAAACAGAAGCTTCGATGGTGATCCTCCCAAACATTATTCCAAGGACAAATACTCTGGTGTGATGTTAGGAGTGGCAGGGTGGCTTTTGTAGTATTTAGGACCACAAATTGTGATTCTGTGGAGAGTGGAAATTTTTGTTTATATTGCAATAATAGTAATTTGGGATTATTTTTGGATATTCCAGAATTTGTCTAGGCTTAGATGAATGCATGAGCAAGGAATGATTCTTGTGGCCAACAATTCAAATTAACCTTTTTCATTGCTTTCTAATTGTTTCCCACTTAGGTCTTTCTTATTGTGGCCATATCTTTTATGTGATTCTGCGCTTTCTGGAGTAGGTTCATAAATGCCAAAAGATGGGAAATGATGTATGTCAGATTTCCTAGTCCCACAACCACGGTCAACTGTTCTTCAGAAGCATGGTGCACTTAGCCTAAGTGAACCATGCTGCTGACAATGTACAAGCCTAAGTCAGCATTTTCTGATTAACCCAGTTCTTATAATGAACCCCTTTGTATAAACAACAGCCTCAAATGTTTTTCAACAATTTGTTATCCCAAATCATCATGGCCAACATACTCTCAACCATTTGGGATCATGAATCCATGAATTAATCCCCTCCTGAGGAAATTCATTTATAGATAAATATTCAAATGATTAATAATACAATGCCATAATCAGTTCTGAATCTGCTAATAAAAAAGTTCCTCAAACAGACACAGCACATACTTTTTTCACATTTCTTTAAATTTGTGTTCTGAATTGAACAAATATCAGCATATGAGTTTTGTTGATGGCAGTCAAATTTCAAGAATCATGAAAATTTTTTGGTGTCAAGATTTGGAGCCATAACATCCCGCCAAAAATTTTTAAAGTCTCTTCTCCAGCATCATACAAGTTTTAAAATAAATTTCCTTAACTTCAGTCATAATCCATAACATGATTCAATCTTTCAATGAATTATACTTTTTCTGAAAGTTATATCTCACAGTAACAATAATTTGTCAATGAAACTTTTGAAATGAAGCTTACTGCAAGCCAAAAGTAACATTTGATACAATGGAACATTTGAGATTACTAAATCAAAATCTTTTATTCAAGTTTTTTCTTTACCTTTGAAAGACAGTGTGCGGTCATTATTCCTGAAATAGTGCAATCTTCACAATATCACCCATAACCCTTTTTTATAAATGGTCAATTTTAGCATAATTACATCAATTCCATCTATTTCTGGTGTAAACTGTCCAAGACTTTTGGACTCAGAAATATTCTTTTGTATCTAAGCCTCATTTCTTTTATTTTGTGGTTACTTCTTCAAAAACACTCAACATTGATTGTTTTACTATTCCAAAATCCCGGTTTCCCCCTTTTTGGATGGTACACACTTGTTATTTTGCAATCACAATTTTTGATTAAAAGTTTTTAGGATCTCTTTTTTTTAACCAGATTGTGCTGATGCACAACCAATTTAAATTGTTGCCTCCACACCTGCCAAACAAATTGCCCCCACCATCATGATGCAGGGATTCCTTGTGGCCACAAAAAATCCCTTGATCCCCAGCCGCGCGGCTTCCAAAACATCCTGGCCACCCCCTCGCGCCCCCCGAACCATCCAATTTCAAATTTTGGGGGGCCGCGCGGCCTTTCTATGCTGAAGGTCACGCAAGCAAGCGAGATGAGTGTGGGAGAGGTGTCCCAACTTGCGTTGCTTGCATGTGGGTGTGCACCGACCTCGATCCTTGCCCAAACTTCAGAGTTTTGCCTTGTTATTGCTTGCACAACTCGGAACCTACCAAAATCACAGTTTGCTGTTGCAAAACACCTTGATTCTGCAATCAAACCGTCTCCACCTTCAGGACACCTTGCAACAAGTGCCAGCCCAATACTGCGGTGAGTTCTCATCACTTTCCTTGCTCTCCACTTTCTTCGCGCTGATGGACTGATCACACTGTTTCTTCTATCTTTCCTGCATCATTCCTAGGCCTCATCCCACTACAAGCATCCCTTCTCTGATTTTGTTTTCCAATATCCTTGACTGTTTTGAACCCCTTCATTGCAAGCCCGTTTTGTGTTGTTCTTTGTTCCTCTTGGCCGGCATCTGTTTCTCTTTATCTGGTAAGCACTCCTCCCACCCCTTCCCTCTTGATCATCATCAACTTTCAACCCTTTCCTTCCCATTTGAATCACCTCCCACCTTTCATCCATTTTCTCTTCCCAAACTCCACAACATGAAGCTGACGCTTATAAACTCTTTGCCTATCTTCTCTTTTTTCTTCCATTGGTTCAACATTGCCCATTCTGTACTTGTTATTTAATCCTCAATAATGTGGTCCCCCCTCCTCATGGATATCTTTTCAATCCATGGCCATTTTCTCATCATCCCCCAACCTTATTTCTTCTGATTATGCTTCTTTGTTCCAACTGATCATCATGGCCAAATTCCAGCCTTTTTATCACATTTTTCCTCTACAAGTCCACTCTGAATCCCCTTGAAATGAATCCAAAATCAACCTCAGATCCTCAACTGTTGCCACAAAACCTCATTAATGAGTGTACAACCCTTCAAAGTGCTCAGAGTAGCCATACGTATGTATTTTCAAAACCATCAAGATCATTTCATCTCACTAATGATTATTTCTTGTTTTATTTTTTGATTTTTGGGACTCAGACATCTGTGAACGCTTCTGAAACACGGTTTTTAGGAAAGATGAGCTAGTGTCTCAGAAGCAGAATCAGTGTTCAACACCAGAATTGACTTATAAAACCAAGCCAGCACTCAACTTCATTCAATCAGAACCTGCCAAATCCAGAGCACATAAAAAACATTGGAACGCTCAACGTGATCACTGCAATTGGGAAAAAACCTCTGAACCAGCCTACTTTGTTGATCTTAGGCCAAATCTTCAACCTTGCCAAGTTATAGTACCTCTTACAATGCCACCAACCACCATTTATGTTGTTTGTAATTGTAAATATGAGCCATACCTAGTATTGAAGTATCATACCCTCAACCAGCGTCCTTATACCTTACTGGGCACTCAATTTTCAGAAATGATATCTGATCTCTACACCATGGCAATCAACCAAATCAACCTTAAAAAAACCAATCAAAATACCAAATATGGCTCCATGTATGAGCTTGGCTTTCGCCAGGGAACTGATCAAGGATATTCTGCAGGTATTCTGATTTTAATTATAAATTTTTCATTATCAAATAACAATTGAATTAATCAACAAATGATATTTAAATCAGGAATATATGATAGAAGAAGAGACTTGACTGAAGAATAAATTCCAAATGATGATGCCTTGTGGGCTAAGCTTCCAGTTCACAACAAATCGGTCTTCAATTGTATTAAAGGTCTCTCCAACACTGCCAATATGAAGCACAAGAAAGTCTCTGAAGAGTTCAAAATACCAAACTGGACATCTCCAGAGTGTGGTGATCAAAGACAATCTTTCCTTCATGCATCCAATGTCATTGTGACTTGTGATGACTTTTCAAATGTTGTTCATACTGATGAGGATGATTTGAATGGTTATACTTATGGTTTGTTCTCATATATTGAAAAACCCCAGGCACCCCCATTCCACCTCCCTACATTTAAACAGGCCATGGTCTCTCCTTTCCAACACTTGGTTTCATGGTTGATTATGCAAAGGTTGAGGGTATTGTTGAGATATTATGGCAAACTTGCGTTTTTCCACATCATACTACTTTCCCTCAACCCTGTCTCCAATCAACAGAACATCATACCCATTTTGGATGCTCATTCCAAATAAAAAAAACTTTCCCATTGCTCCCTGAAACTCCAAAGTTGTTCTCCTAATGAGATTGTATCTAAATTAAATGGAAAAAAAGCTAGATATGGGTATTGAATTAATTTTTTGAATGCAATTCAAAGAATAGCTGTTTTGGAAATATATCCTGCAGTTTTCCTCCAAACGCAATGTGAAAATCCACATGAATTGTACAAAGTTTGTGATAAGTGCATTTTCAGACACAATCTCATTGTAGTGATGGAAAACTTATGCTAAGTTGTCCACCATCCCACAGCAGTCAAGACATCAAAGTAATTTTATAAAAGTTGTATCAGGTTTGGGGACCATGGTTGTGTTATGATAAGTTGTCCATGGTGCTAGGCCAAGGGGACTTGGGTTACACATGACCAGTAACAGTGATGTGACAAACCTGGGGGGCATGGAAGACTTATGCTAATTTTTCCAGGATACAATGAAGAGACACTCAACTTCAAAATCCTCACAAAGGCACCCACAGCCTTGGTGGACCGGTGGACAACTTAGCATAAGTCGTCCATGCCCCCCAGGTTTGTCACATCACTGTTACTGGTCATGTGTAACCCAAGCCCCCTTGGCCTTGCACCATGGATGACTTATCATAACGCAACCATGGTCCCGTTACAGGACACACATGTTTACATTATGCACTTACTTGGAAACAATCTTGATTCTCCAGCTTATTTCCACAAATAAGCATGTAAATCCAACACACTGTACATACATCTGTCCATCATATTTCACACACCTGTTAGATGATTTTTGTTTTTTCCAATATTTAGGCAGGTAATCCATAGCCAACAAGTGCTTTCCCATTCTAATCTCAACCAACTAATACCCCATCAGATTACAGAAGAAAAATCTTGCCCTTCTCAACCTGACCAACCTTCTTGAATACGCCATGGCCAATTTTCCTGTTAAGAATATTTATTTGCTGAGTTGTGTTTGTTCTGATAATGATGGGGAATCCCTACTTGAATTTTGTAGAATGACACACTCTTAATCAACTTAATGCTCTACTGGGTGATGCCCATGTTGAACAATCACATAAGAAAGTTTTGCAGTTGATGCTTGAGTTCTATAAGCACAAGTATGATTCAAAGGTGGAGCATTTGAGGTTGCAAACAGCAAAAGCTGTTGGCCTACCCAAACCTTCAACTGACTCAGACGAAGAGCCAACAGCCAAGGATCCTTCAAATATCCCATCGACAATCAACAAACCTGTCAATCCCACTAAAACAACTCCTAATGCAGACCAATTTTTTACCCAGCTTACACCAGTGCCTTCAAATGACCCGGTGGAGCAACCCAGTGAGTTGAATAAACCATTTTATTCACAAAAACTTTGTTGGAATGATTTGAAATATGCATAACTGATACAGTCCCAATATATGTAGTTGAATCTGAAATACCAGCTGAAACTTCTCTAGAGGAAAATCCAATTGAAGCCCCAGAACATTTTGCTGTTGATCATCCTACTGTCAAGGCACCGGATACCCAATTGCACCCCCCAGTTGTTGCACCTCAAGGCCCAGCCATGGGTTCTGAAAATTGGGAATCTGCTTGCCTGGAAGAACAACTTCTTTGCAAGCACCTAGAAGATCTGCACACCGCCCAACCTCAAGCTTACAAGCATCATCTGACTCCTCTGATTCTGACTCTGAATTTTTGGATTCAGACAATGTTCCACCAGAGGAACCCAAAGTAATTGTGCTGGAACCATCACCCAGGAGTCCCACTCCAGCTCCCACCCTAGTTCGCACATCCCCTGAGCAGGTCAGTTGCCTCTCCTCCACAATTTTCTTGATCCTTTGCAGAAACTGACTCAACATTTGAATTTCATTTCTGAATCAGAATGAATCAGCCATAATACCCCAAAGCAGGAATGCTTCTAATGCTGGAATCATCACTGAGGATGAAACTCAAAGGAATTCCCGTCCAAGAATTGAGCAGCCATCAGGAAATCCACCATGCCAGGCTGAAGGTGAAGCTAGTACCCAAATTACAACCCAGGCCCAAATTAATTGGCCAATAGATCTACCTGGTTAGTTGAATCAAGATGTTATGAAATGAAAAGAATTGGAATTGACTTTATTCCATTACCCAGAACTCTTTGTTGGCTTAACCAAGGAACACCTATTAAGTTTGTTGTACTGGGAAGAAATCAAGGACAATGCAACCCCTTCAAGCTATTCTAAAATGATAACCAGCGCACAGTTTCTAATATCCAACACTCTTAACCTTCATGGCCGGAGGATCTTGGCAAACCCCCCTGAGACATCAACAATCCTAAAATCATTGGAACTTTGTTTGAACAGGTGCAAAGATGGTAAATTCTGATTAAAACATACTCCAATCCTCTGCAAATAAACTGATTCTTATGTTCTATCTTCTCAGAAAATATTTTGCTTGGCAAGGATGATGATTTCTTTGTTGGAAATACCTTCATCAATACCTCCTCTCTCTCTTGCTCCAAGAAGGCAGCCAAAAACCACATGCATCCCCTTTCAGAGATCCTGACATACACAAGAGAGCCAATACATGGAGCCTATGTGAAATTGAAGCATACATTGAATGACATCATAGCTGTGGCCTCACAAAAAATCTCAAGAAATGTGCTCTCATCTATTAAAGGGATTGATGGGACTTCTGATGAAGCTCTACTCAAAGCACAAAGCTAATTTGCCAACCTGCAGGCAGCTGTCATTGATGATCCAACATTCCTTCAAAACAAGAGGTTGGGTTCTAGCCAAAATGCTGAGGTCACAAGTGGAAGAGGTGGTTTGAATACTGTGTTTGAATACGTGGTCTCTCTAGTGACTGGGCTCATCAACTTACAACTTGATGAAAGGGAAGATAATCAACAGCCTTTTATATCTAAGGACTCAGCTGAAAAGAAGAATTGATGGGGGGTCAATTCTCTAGCATGTGTTGCACACATGTTGGTTTTTGGTCCTGCTGCAATATGGATATGTCCTGGAAATCAAAGAATCATGCCCAGATGGAAGGCTGGCATGCTGCTTGAGTTTGGAACTCTTGTCCTTGAATCAAAGTTGAAGGTTGGCTTGCCTGCTGATCCCCTCTGGGGTCAACTGGGTAACACAAGGGCATATATCTCAAGGCCTTGCAGGATATGGGTTTTAGTAAAGATAAGAAAATTGATTGGAGATGTGTGATAAATATTTTCACTGAAAGATTAACTTATTCCAATTTAGCTGAAGTTCTTCTGGAGGATATTGTTCTGTATACTGACTATGATCTTGGCAGAATTTTTAAAACTTCCTGGGCTTTAGAAAAGGCTACATTAAATAATTTGACTGAAATAACCTCTGATGCTGTTTCTTCTAACACTTCTGCTGCATGAGCTTATAGTGTGATGTTATTGCAAATTATGGCTAGATTTTCCACATTTTTTTGGTTCATGAAATGATTTTTTGTGTGGTCTTGTAAGCATTCTTTTTTTTCAAAAGGATATGTGCTCAGATTGATACACGCAAAATTAATATACAACTTCTCTTGTCTGGTAACATAGTCAATTTCCAGGTCAAGATTACTCCATTTCCCACTTAAACCCATGACACATTCAACCATTTTGACAATTGAATTAAAAGAGGTTTTATTGAAAAATTATTTAAATTTCCTTATACTTCCAATTCTGAAACAATGATGAATTTTCTCCAAAAAACTTTCAAATTATCAAAGTGTGAGAGTTTTTTGAAAACTAAGGAAGCCTGTTTGTATAATTTTTTTTCTTTCATTTTTAGAAATTACTCTGTTTTCAAAGCCAATACTCCTGTGATTTTCAAACTAAATCAATTTGAAAACTGGAATATTTGTCCCCAACTACTTGCATCAAAAACTTTAAAATCTTGATTGGTTTGTTTTTTTTTTACAAAATAGTTATTCTCAGGTAAGGAAAGATCACTTTCAATCAAGCAGCCTCTCACCCCAGAAAAAATTTCTGGAAGTCTCAAAAATTATCCATTGGTTTTTTTTCTTTGTTGAAGCATAGAGAACCAAGGATAAATTAACATCCATTGAAGTATTGAGGATACAGAATATGAGGAACAATCATCAAAAGAGCAAAAGAAAAACTAATTTAAATTAGTCTTCCACATTATAAGCCATTCTTTATCTGATTTTTGCAATCAATTTTGGTACATCAGAATAACATGTGATTCATAAAATTTGATTCATTTTTTAAGACCAGTAACATCCCTCAAACAAATGGGTCTATTTTTATCACATTTATATATTTGATAAAAAAAAAGACATCCAAATCCTAATTATCACATGTCCATCAACTTTTTTTTTGAACATTGATTTGTTGATTTGAAACAGTCTTTGACATAGAATGGTTAGTCATTCTAAATTATTTTCTATTAATTATTTGCTTTTAATCAAAATATTTCTTTCCCTTTTCTTTCTTCAGAGTATTCCTATATCTTGCATATTCAATTTGTTCTTATTCAATAAGAAATCAACCTTCCTTCACCTATAAATAGAAACACAAAATGGGATCTCTCTGAGTCTAGAAAGTAAACTCATCAATCACAGGAAAAAAAAACCATAATTTGTACGGCTCAAATTCCATTTCTTGAAAAATGACCAAATTGACTCCAGAACAAGAACTTTGGCTGCAAAAATACACATGAAGAAATTGAACGCGAGCTTAAAAATAATTTGGAGCCATTCCCAAACAACTGGACCAAAACAGAGAGATGGTTACATGATAAGCACACTTCACAAGTCATGGCTCACCGATTGCAGCAAATGTTCAACCAGGAAGCTGAAGAATTGAATATTCCAGTGGAAATAATCTCAAATGTCTACAATTTATGGATGGAGAGGCGTGCATCACTTGGACTGGGTAAGTTACTATATTCTTCAAAACCACAGTATTACATATCTGACATGTGTCCATTCAACTACCAGCTGCCCCTTTGGTTATGGATTGAATTCAAAATTCCATTGAAAACTAAATATTTATGATGCATAGATATTAGTTATATTCATGATTATGCATCTAACCATTTTGTCTGCTATGTGATACTCCAATATTTCACATCATTTTTCAATTATTCAAGATAAGAGCTTGAATATGCCTCATGATTGATCAAAATTGTTATAAAAAAAATCCTTAAACATGGAATTGGAAAAAGAAGCCTCATTTACCTGCCATCAGTGGAAATAAAAAAAAGAAAGATATCCTCACTGTCCTGATTTTGGTTGGTGTACCATTTTTTCATTGAAAAATCAAGTTATATATCAATGTATATCACAGGTGATTGTGAAAATATTTTGAGCTTTTCTCATGGGAAATTGAGTGATATTATTAAACAGGCTTGTTCATTTTTTGCCAACAGAGATCTCACACCCAAAAATATACCATATTTCTATTTTCCATCACCAATCTATAAAGTGTTGAACTGAGCCAAAAATATCAATTAGTGCAATCTATCCCCAAATTAACCAGGTTATCCAGAGAAACAAACCAACATTGAATTCAGTTCAAATCCATCTGACTGATACCCAATTGGAAAGTTTTAAATATTAATTAAATCTGAATTTTTGTGAATGAAATATAAAACTTTCCTATTTTGATTAATTTTCTCAAAAATCTCTCCTCACCCCCGGAGCTGGAACATTAAGTAAAATCACAAGGTTTATCAATAGTAATTGGCAAATTCTTGCTTTGTATCATTCACTAGATTCCACTCAAATAATCTAATTGATGATTGATTCCAACTATAGTGAAATGAACAGTCCATAATGAAACATTCAGCACAAATAAAGGGTAAAATCCACAACCATTTTCATTTCATTTTGCTTTGATTTCATAATTATTCATGAAAAATGGTATATTGGCACAAATTGAAGGCAACCCATGAATTTTGTTAAGAATATTTACATGGACCTGCAAACAATGAGGAGGAAATTCAGCATAGCATGTTTCACATAAATCTTCATTAGGGAACCTGCAATAATTTTCCAATTCCTTTGGTTATTTTTACCCTTAGTGCTATTTTTTTCATCCAAAGAAGAATATGTGCTAAATTAATCATCAGATGACCAGGTGATTTGGATATGATTACCACATGTAATACATTCAGACATATATTCTTTGTTTCCTGGGTTTTCCAAAGCAATTCAAAATTCATTTCTAGCTGGGAAGATGAATAAATGGTCCAACATTCTATCCATAAAAATCCTCAAACTTCAGTTCTATGCACAATATTAAGCTCAATATACTTGTAGAACATTTTAAGATGCTGTTTATACCAATTTCTCTGCTCATCCAAGTCATTTTTGAAATAACCATTTTAATTTGGATAATTCAACGGGTATTTAGGTATGTAAAATGGGAACATTGAATTTTGGAACAATTTTCATTTCAAGTTCATAGAAAAGCCATTTCATCATTTCATCACTTAAACTCAGGTTAAGAATTTAAAAATGTTTTGGTGATGAATTATTTTACCCTATGAGGGCATTTAAAAATGTGTGATTCATACCATTAATCATAAATTCAAAATATAATATTCTAAAAAAAGATGCACTTTCAAGGGAGATGCAAATGTCACATGTTGCCATTGTCTAACTTTAAGGATCATTCAAAATATCTTCTGCCTGACACAATTTTTTTTTTCAATAAAAGATGGATCCACTGTCTCATATAATGAATTTTTCATTTTGAATAATATTGATAATGAATTCTTATCAGTCATTATGAATATGCACTCTTCATAAAATACCACAAGTAACCAGATTTACTGTTGAATGTGCTCAGATCCAATCATCTGTATTTTATCTTTTTGCTAACAGATCAATCACTCAACAACTCCCCAACTTGAACAAAAACGTTATTTAACATCTTTTCCGCCACAAAGTAGATTTGAGGGCTTCTCATAGTTCAAAATCCATGAAAACCAGAACACTAAATAAAGAAGTAGCTGAACATTTTCCCAAATTTAATGACCCCATCAGTCTATGCCTACAAGACTACATCAAAACTGTTTTGAATATGAAACCTTGTGGCAACATGGTTTCACCACCACCCTCTGAAGATCAAGTACAAGAGTTGAATTTGAAACAACTTGTATCCATTTATGAAAAAAATATTTTTTTCACCCTGAAAACAACTGACACCAACCTCTATGTTGGAAATAAAAGCATACCTGGAAAGTTCAAAGAGAAATGTCAGAAATAGTTGGAAAGCTTTGGCATGAAGGCTTCAACTTTCCAATAGGACTTCCGTAATTTTACAAAGTGGGATGAATTCCTGTCAGAAGTGATCAGAAAGCATTGGTTTCATGCTAAGAAGAATGGTGCATTTACCAATTATGCACTTGATGTTGGATTTTGCAAAAAGGAAATACTTTTTGGAATTCTTGAATGATGGCTACGTGGGCAAAAGGACCCATACATGGAGCCATGAACTTGTGACAAGAAGCTCAGATCTAGAGTTAAACAAAGATTGAGCCTAAAATTTCTCTTAATTTCCTACTGATGTGAGATGAGGATTCCTACATTGAATGAAAAAGATAAACAGAAACTGCTTAGCAACCGCAAAACACCATTTGGGAAATGATTTGGCCATAAATCTTTTTCCTAGGGGTGATTGTTGCTCTGATACTGAGGAAGACAATCAAGGAAAATATAATTCTGTTCAAGTCTACTGGAGAAGCAAAACATATTCAAAATTTTTACACAACCTGGATAAAAACACTCTAAACTATATTTCCAAGATGAATGGTGAAAGTCATGCTTAAAGAAACGTAGAATATGAAAGAACTTACAATGAAATAGTTCCAAATTATGAGATGAAACCTTTTGAAGGCCTTCCTTCTAATTGTTACTGTCCTATATTCCTTGAAAGATTAACTTGGACGGAGAAATTGGCTTTGGAAATGAAGCCAGTAGAGGATAGACTGGAGATATTAGCTAGCTCACTTGAAACTGAACTTTGGTTTGAATGAAATTATTTATTAATATTTATTTATTTTCTAAAGCCTTATCACACAAAATTTCTTCAAAATACTAATTTCCTTGACAAGATCTCTCCATTTTTTTCAAAAAATTCAGTAAAATAATAAAAAAAAGTTGAAGATCCTCTCATTAGTCTTAGATTCTCCATGATATATTTCTAATTTTGAGAAAGAAAGAAGATGTCAGCAATATTGAATTGATTCTGAAATCTTGTTTTTAATTGCTTTGATTCATAATTTTTGTAAAAAGTAAAATTTTATTGAGGTTTTAGTGCTGATTGAATTTCTTCTCGAATTGAATTTTTCAGCTATTTTGGTAACCATATGATATATCAAAAAATAGCTAGAATTTTTTTATGAACTTTGAGCAGAGCTTGGGATTTTGAAGTGTATCCAAGTGGTCAAATTCTAATTGAGATAATTTCTATGAATACTAAAAAAATAATCAACACCTAAGCTGGATGTTTTCAGAAATAGGATTGAACTAAAATCAAAGTTAAAAAAAAAAAAAAAAAAAAAGAAAAAAAAAACAAGAAACAGAAAACATTTAGAAAATTGAAAAAGGAAAAAGACAAAGTATTTTATTTGCAGTTTTGCCAAATTTCTAGGTGTGTTGTGCTAAATTGGTTGAATCTCACATATTATATTTGATGGAACAACTCCCTGATTAGCGTACATAAAATTGAATTCCCCATGATTCCAAATCTTCTATATTCCATGCATGCACTGGAATTACTTGGAATACTCAAGAACCGGTACAAACAACTTTCCTCAGGTTCCTACTCAAGTTAAAAACCAAATTTTCACAGAGTAAAACCAAAACAAAACAAGTTCCAGGTGCTACACCTGCCAGCAGGTGCAGCCATTTTTTTCATGGTGTGTGTGGCTAGATAATGATTATAGTTACCTTTGATGTAAGACCACAAATATCCTATCGGGATCAAAAATATCAAGATACCCAACCTATAGGGTCTTTAAAACTTAATCATGATTGGATAGGATCTGCATTATTAGTATTAAGGAAAGCAAAAAATTAATATTGTATGAGATAAAATTTGTGATGAGGAGACTAAACTTGTTATGTCATCATTTTTTTTCTTTTATCCAGTTGTTAAATTTGTTTAAATATTTTTCAAATTTCTACAATTCAAGGGATTTTTTGATGTCTTAATTGGGTGGGAAACCATTTCCATAGCTTTCACTTTTGCAAAACAATTTTCACCTTAATTCCATTCATAAATTCACAAAATTTTGGATAAATTTATGCCAGTTATTTCTTCTTTTCTTTATTGTGAACTAAAAATTTCTAAATTTATTTATTTGAGAGGCATGAATTTATCCTGGGCCAGACATTTTGATATAAAAATTATATTTTCTTTCAGGAAAATGTCTCCATTGCTTGATGTGACTTTATGGCTGGACCAGTGGCTGAAAAGCCAGGAAATCATAGCGCAAAAAATTGATATGCAGAGGAAAAATTGCTTTTGGAATTTTCGCAAAACAGATTGACTTCCTATGTTTTTTTTAATTGAGACAGTAATTTCAAGTCCTTCAATCTATCAAACAAATTTATGTCATCTCAACTTCAAGATTTTTATTACTGCCTGAATGCCTGCCTGCCAAATTTAAAAGGAATACTAATCATTTTAAAACAATATAAAATTGAGAGAAAAAGGACACTTTATTTTGGATAACAGATCTCTTTTAATTGAATGGAGGATAAAATAAAATCAGGAAAGAAAAGAAAAAGGATAAGAATTCTTAAAAAATTATAATAACTATTAAAAAATTGAAAATTTTCTGTGGCAATGCATATTAGGGAGTATCAAAGTTAAGCAAACCCACCATTTTTTAATGGCGTTTTTCAACCCAAATCTGCCATTTCAAACCCGCCATGAAAAATAAAAAACCCCACTCATTTCAGATCAGACATGTGAAATTTAACATCATACAATTTTTGGATGTGTCTAAATGAGATAATTGAAAGGGTCCTCTGAGAAAATCCATGATGCTTAAATTTATAAGTTATAAATTATAAATAAATGAAACTTGTGGCCCATTTCAAAATTAAAAATCATAGAAATCATCTAAAAATTAATAATAAAAAAATTTAAAATTGAATCTTAATTTTAGTTCTTTGTGAGACCACTAGAAGCTTTGAGTGACTGGATATACTACTCCTTGATAAAGCTACATAAGGATTTTTATGGATCCACACTTTTTATTTCATAAAAAGAAAGAAAATTGAAATTTTATAAAACTGAGCTTTGTTAATTCCAAATTTGAAGGGAAAATTTGATTGAACATTCTTGAGATATAGCAAAATTGGTTTTAAAACAAAGAAAATTTGAGTCTGAACCATTGTGGAAAAAAATTAGTCTGAAAAAGTGCTCAGAGAATTTCAAAAGAATTGCCTTGGCTGAGAAAGATGAAGATACTGATAAGTTTCTCCTGTTTTTTTTTCAAATTATGATCATCATCCAGTGAGCAATTTTCCAAAGATGCCTTTATAGAAGTTCTTGATAAAGATATGATTGGTGAGAAAACCAAGACCAGACTGAATTGCCAAATGAAAAGGAATCAAAGAAGAAATTGAGACACAATAATCATCAGACAGATGAGAAGGATAAAAACAACACCAACGGAAGTTATTCAGGAGACAGTTGGAATGCAACCAGCTGCTAGGATGGGATAAGATGACCGTGAAAGCGCCTTGAACAATCTGGAGTGAGAGGTTAGTTTGTAGCATAAACCGAGAGAGTCGGAATTGTCCTTACTTGGATTGAGCTGGCTGCTGTTGGTGAATTGACGAGGCTGACAAGAGTATTGAGGCTGGCGAGTTGATTGTTCAGAGATTCGTGGAGTAAGTAGTTGGATGTTGGATGAGGTTTTTAGAGAAGGTCGCGCTCAGGATGTTTACTCCAGATTTGGAGTCTTGGCACCCAGTACAACATGCGCTAGCAACAACGGATGAAAAGAAAAGAGAACAAAAACATAAATGAATAAATAAATATAAAAAGAGATGAAACATATAATAGGCAACAAAAGGAATAGTAGGAAGCAGATAGAGTGTGGATAAAAACCACATCAGCAGCAGTGCTGCTCAGTCTACAACTTAACACTCCCCCTCGACTCAGAGGTTAATGATACGGTGCAAAGAAACAGTTTACTAGGCGGCAGTTTGATATTTTGTTGGAGGCTTTGGTCAGCGCGTTGGCAGCCATGGATTGCGAAGGGATAAGCATCACATCTATCGCACTGTTCTCGTAATCGTCTCAAAGACTTTTCATTTTGATGTCGATGTGCTTTGCTTTGGAATTGGTGCCAAACTTTTTTATTTTGTCTTCCAGTCCCTTATTGTCGATGAGATGAAGTGGACATGAAAATTTCTCCCGATAGATTTCCAAAAGTAGTTGATGGAGCCATCTACCCTCAAGATGACAACTAGAGAGTGCCACACATTCCGACTCAGTAGATGAGTGCGTAATGTTTTGCTGCCGATGGCTTGTCAAATAGAGAGGACTGCCTTTGAATGCGCAGATGAAGCCGCTCTGGGAGATTTGGCTGTCAGGATTGTCCCCCCAGGTGGCATTGCTGTAGCAGATGAGTCTGTTGGAGATGGATCGAGGTCCGAGTGTTAGAGAGATATGTTTGGTGGCTGAAAGATAACGCCATACGTGCATTACTTCCATCCAATGAGAGTACCCAGGTCTTTCGGAGAATCTGGCCAGACTGGAAACAGCGTAGCTAATGTCCGGTCTTGCCAGTCCCGCTATGAAATTCAATCTGCCTATTGACAACCGGTAGTTCACTTTCAGGTCTAGGAAGCGTTGATGATCTTCTTTGGTTGCTGGAGAGAGATGCAGGCCTGGAGCTCTCGGGGTGGTAACGGGTTTGCAGTCAGTTAAGTTCATCGAGGTCAACCCTTTTTCGATATGGAGAGGCAGGCTGAGATGCATCAAACCATTCTCCCTCTTGACTTTCATTCCGAGCAGAGTATTTGGGGGATGAGCCGTGGAATTCTTGAAGCGATCTAAGAATTTTTTCTGAAAGTCGTCAGTGTTTCCGGCCACTATGAGGTCGTCCACGTGGAAGAAAATAGCCGAGGAGTCTGTTTTGCTCAGAAAGAGACAAGGGTCGCAGGTCAATTTTTTAAAACCCTGACTTTCAATCCATGAGGTGAGCGTCCTGTACCAATTACGGGGCGCTTGCTTCAGCCCATATAAAGATTTTTTTAACTTGAGGTATTTTCCGCTTTGACCAGATCCGGCAGGATTCACGATGAAGACGTCTTCGTCGAGATTGGCATGTAAGAATGCCCCCTTGACGTCGAGCTGAAGGATATCAAGTTTCCTGTCAACAGCAAACGTGAGAAGGGCCCAAAGAGAAGCAATTCTTCCTGTGGGAGCATATGTTTCAAAATAGTCCAACCCATATTGCTGGTTGAACCCTTGAACGCAAAGCCAAGTCTTGTAGGTAGGAGCTTCATTGTGCGTGTTGTGCTTTACTTTGAATACCGCCACCGTTCTAAGAGGATTGGTCACCAGTTCTTCGTCGACCTCCTCCCAGACATCTTGGTTGTTGATGGACTTGAATTCTTTCAGCGTGGATTCCTTCCATACCGGAATAGTCAAGGCTTCTTCGATGGATCTGGGCAAATTTTCTGCATGATAGCCGTATCTGTCGGGTTTGTTCAAGCATTCCCTGTTCCTCAGATTTTGTCTCAGAATGGTGGACACTGCTTCATCTTCTTCCGTGCTGTTACTAGCGGTGTCGGAAGTTTCTTCATGTTTTATGGTTTCGGACGTAAGTTTGTCTTCAGAGTCTTGAGATTGATCGACGGACGGTTCACGAGGCATGGGAGAAGTCTGGACAGCTGGATCGGTCGAGGACTCAAGATCTACCTGGTTTTTGGTCGTTATCACTTTGTTGATCACTTCGTTGGAAATTGATTTGGAAAAGAGTACGTGTTTGGTATTGACGATTTTTCCCAAGACAGAGAGAACTTTGTACGAGAGCAGCGCCGGATTGAAACCTAAAAGTTTGCCGGACTCCCCTTTCTCGAATAATTTGGATTTGATCTGCGTGTCGTTAAGTTGATACGTGAGATCAGTGCCTACAGGTCTCAGGTAACCTACCGGAAGATATTTGCCATGCATCAATTTCCAGGGTGATTCCACTCCTTTTTCTTTAGGTATTTGGTTGAGTAATACACAGCTACTTCGGACTACTTTGTGCCCATAGGATTTAGGAATTCGACCTTCGGAAAATATCGCTTGGGTTGATTCCATAACAGTCCTGTTGGCTCTTTCTATACGTCCGTTGTGTTGAGAGTGGTACGGTTCCGAAACAATCTGATTGATATGATGCTCTCTTAGGTATGCAGTCAATTTGTTATCAATAAACTCACCTCCACCATCTGAGCATACTTCAATGGGATAACAACGATGTTTTCTGTATTTGTTTTCCAGCACAAAGATCAAAGTGTCGTAGACTTCATCTTTGGTTTTAAGCGGAAAACAAGCAAGATAGCCGGAAAAAGAGTCTATGAGATTGAGAACAAATCTATAGACACCTTTGGCAGTAGGATTGAGAGGTCCCATCAGGTCTACATGAATACAATCCAAAACTCTCGATGCCGCTTGGTGATTTTGAGGAAAGTTGGCCTTCGTGATCTTAGCTTTGTTGCAATTCAGACATTCGAAGTCGGCTTTGTCTTTAGGAGAGATAGTTTTGTTCAGGAATTTCTCCATACGTCCAAGAGAGGCATGACCCAGAGTTCTGTGAATTTTGGGGAGGTCCTTGCGGGAGTATAGAGCGGCGTCGAGCTTAGTTTTCATGTTAATAAAAAATAAGTTGTTCGAGATCTTTCCGGAGAATAGTTCCTTGTTGTCGGAAAGCACCAAGAAGGTACAAGGCAACCCCGTCGAGTTGATCTTCAGAGTGGCACCTTTTTCTACCAAAGCTCCAAGGGATATCAGGTTGACGGTTGATTTGGGGACCCAAGCGGAATTACTTAGACGGATTTCACAGTTTTCGAACGGAATGGAAGCTGTGCCAATCCCCTCAATCTTGATCTCGGCGTCCTTCTTTCCGGTTTGAATCTTTCCTTCGCTGTTGGAACAAGTAAGAGAATGAAAAAGACTCTTGTCTGTGATCATATGGATAGAACAACCAGAATCAAGTATGTAGCGGCTAGGAAGCGGTCGCTCTTGACTCAAACAGTTCAGTCCACAGAAAAACAAATAGTAGTGAGCCTCCTCCGCGGTTTTCTTTTTGTTCTTGTTGCCTCAATAGTGAGCATTTGCTGGTCTAAGTTTGGGGAACTCGATCCAGCATTTGTTTGCAGGATGGGATGTTACGGCGGAGTTGTGTTTTCCGTTTTCGCATCTCGGTCCGTTGTACAAGGCCACGTTGACTGGTTTGTTGGGAATTTCTTGTGCGCTGATCTTGTTCTTATGTTGGATAAGATGGTCTAGGACGGTTTCGATCCTCATTTTGGCGGTTGAGTGCATGATTTGCATCTTCATACCTTGCATCGAGGCGGGAAATTTGAAAAGGACAAGGTAAGCTATTATGTCTGATGGAAGTTCAATACCAACTTCTGTTAATTTCTTGAGATAAGTTTTGACAGAGGTAACAAACGCCTCAATGTTAGAGGACATGGAGAGATGAAGAAACCCGTTGAAAATTCGTGCCCTGTTTGCAGATTGGGATGAGGCGAAATGGGACTGTGTAGCTGCCCATATCTGTTTAGCGTTATCTTCATTACAGTCGTCGATGATGTTGTTATAGGTGTTTGAATCGAGTTTGGCTATTAAATAGGCTACCATCTCCTGGTTGGTTTCTTTGTCCAGAGAGGATAGTTCATCCAACAAGTTCATGAGTTGAAAAATTCCCCTGAGTTTAAATAGTTTCTCCATCTTCTTACGCCACATACTGTAGTTTTCTTCGTTCAATAGAGGAGTAGATTCAATGAGAACTTTGAGGGCGTGAGATTTGAAGTTCATGGGATCTCCCCCTGGTCCTGGCGTTGACAATGACCCTGGCTCGGGCATGTTGCTGATGGCCAGCCGGTAAAGTCGTTTCGGCTTTTAACCGTGATAAAGATATGATTGGTGAGAAAACCAAGACCAGACTGAATTTCCAAATGAAAAGGAATCAAAGAAGAAATTGAGACACAATAATCATCAGACAGATGAGAAGGATAAAAACAACACCAACGGAAGTTATTCAGGAGACAGTTGGAATGCAACCAGCTGCTAGGATGGGATAAGATGACCGTGAAAGCGCCTTGAACAATCTGGAGTGAGAGGTTAGTTCGTAGAATAAACTGAGAGAGTCGGAATCGTCCTTACTTGGATTGAGCTGGCTGCTGTTGGTGAATTGACAAGGCTGACGAGAGTATCAAGGCTGGCGAGTTGATCGTTCAGAGATTTGTGGAGTAAGTAGTTGGATGTTGGATGAGGTTTTTAGAGAAGGTCGCGCTCAGGATGTTTACTCCAGATTTGGAGTCTTGGCACCCAGTACAACATGCGCTAGCAACAACGGATGAAAAGAAAAGAGAACAAAAACATAAATGAATAAATAAATATAAAAAGAGATGAAACATAAAATAGGCAACAAAAGGAATAGTAGGAAGCAGATAGAGTGTGGATAAAAACCACATCAGCAGCAGTGCTGCTCAGTCTACAACTTAACAGGTCTATGAGAAATTCCATTGAAATAATTGGGGTGATTTTATGAATTGGAACAAACAGAATTATTCATCAAAATTCTAAGAATTAATATTTCATGATCTTGAGTATCAATTTTTTGAATCCTCCTAATACAAGAAAATCTCTGAAATTTTCTCCATTATATTTTCTGGGGATTTGATGTGGTGAACTGTGAGAAATCACAAAATTTCATAGCCCTTCAAAAATAATCAATGAATTTTCTCTCAAAATATTGTTTTGAGTTTAGTATTTTCTTTGATTGGTATCCAAAAAGATTCATCCAGCCCTTCATTATTTTTTAGAATTAATTCATTTTGGTCAATTTTAAGTCAGAAAAAAGTTTATTAAATTCCAGATAATCTGAAAAAAAAAATTTTCCAACATTCCTCTGGAGGGTTTAACCAATTTTATTCCCTAAAATTATTCATTTAATCAATTATTTTTCTCAAAGAAACAAATTTTGAAATCTGAAATTTGAAAAAATAATAGCCATTATAAAGAAATTTGTATTGGTATTTGAGAGCTGAGATTCATCTGCATATTCCCAGACTGATTTGAAATTAATATTTACTGCCAGGGATTTATTTATGGTGAAATCCTAAAATTATCAATGAGGGAATTGCTTTGGGTGTTTGAGGATGAGGCTTAATGATTTTTTGAATGTTTCAACCCAAAAAAAATCAAGTTTTTCATTGATTTTTTTTATTTGGACACAGTTTTATTGTTTTTCACGCCCTACATGCAAATAATTCCGGTGTGAAAAATTCCAAGCACCTGTAAGCAGAAACATAAGTACTTATTCAAGGGTACACACTGAATTTAAATTATAATCAGGAAATTCTTGAGGAATCCAAGTTTTTCTTTGAGTAATATTGAGGAAGCTAGGGAGTTCTTAGAGGAAATGCTCAGTTGGTCATGCTGGGACCATGCTCAGAAAATTCAAATCAAAAAGGCATTTGAAGTGTGAATGTTGAAAAAGCATTCATCATGGGGCTGACTACAAAAATCTGAGAAAATGTGATAATTGATTTCTAGGGAATGAACAATTGAAAGAAAAGATGGGCTTTTATATATTCAAACAATGGGAAGATCAAAAAGGAGAGTAGCATATAAAAAGCAAGTATCTGGAGAGAATGCATGCCCACAGGAATAGTCACTAAATTTATATAGTGGGTAGACAAAAGTCTTGGGACTGATTGAAAAAAATCAGCCTTTGTACATTCAACTGCTTGTTTCAGGCAAAATCTAATGGTAATGAAAAGGCCTGTATTTTCTTATTTTTTATTTTAGATTATTCAGAATCTCCTATTTAATCAAAACACAATTAAAAATCTGAAATCTTAATTAATTCAAAATTCATGACAAAATAATCAAACATTAAAAACACCCCAAAATCCTTCCAGATTGAAAAAAAATACAAAAATTTTTGTACCATCAATCTTCTTTCTCATTGATTATTTATTGAAGTAGTCTAAAAAGGAAAATACAAGATAAAAAAATATACCATATTTTTTTATTGTGCAATGTCAAATTCACAACTCAAATGAGTCGTGTTGCCATGCCACACAATCAGCCCAACCAAATTTGGGTTGTGTGAGGCTCTAAATGACTCAAGTAAATAGTTGTGTAGCCGTGCAACACAACTAAAAGTCTTGTGGGCCAAAAAAAACAAAAAAAATAAAATAAACTAAACAAAATAAAAATGAAAAATAAAAACAGAAATCAACCAAAAGATCAAAAAAGGTTGATTTTTTGGTTTGAAAAAAACAAAAAAATAAGAAATAAAGTAAAAATAAGTATAAATAAATAGATAAAAAAAAAAAAAACACTGAACACAACCAACAAAAAAGAATTCAAGTTCAACTTGACTATCCCTGGAGTAAAAACACCAAAAAAATACAAGTTCAACTTGACTAGCCCTAAAGTAAAAGTGCCAAGAAATAAACAAGCCTTTTGACCACCCCTAAAGTAAAAGTGCCAAAAAATATACAATTTTTATGGCCACCACTAAAGTAAAAACACCAAAAAAAAAGAACAAGTTCAACTTTTGTTAAGCTGATCCCATCACAAGAAGTAAAATACTCCTTATGATGGGATCAGCCCAACACAAGTTGAACTGACTTAACAATAAAATCTCATTCACAACACTCATAATAATGATTTTAACTCAAAACAGTCAGCATAATGAGGTTCAAAATTTGATAACCCTTTATGTTAATAGAATTAAAATATCAGCATCAGAACCCAAACCCCAATGATGAAATTAGTATATAAGTTAGAATACAACTCAATTTGATCTTTGAGGTGATCAACCCAACAAGCTGCTTTTTTAGAAATTTTGGAAAGTTGTTTGAAAACTATGGTCAGGATTGGAATCACATCTCCCTTAAGTACAAGTTGGACCCAATGGTTATTGTTAACAAAGCAAATGAAAATATTATCTGATTGTTCTTTTAAACCCATTTTCATAGGATTAAAATTAAACCATGAATCAAATGAAATAAAACATATTGGTCTTCCATAAGTATCAGCTATTATTTGACCCATGTAAAGGTTTGAAAGCCATTTTGAAGAGGTAATATTTTCATCCATGTCATTAACATCAAGTGTTTTTTCAATCTTTTCAACATCTTTACTGTCACCAAGGATCTTAGAAAAGCAGCCCTTATTTTTCCTCAATGTTTCAATCATTTCATTAAAAACTTTAAACCATCCATCCTCATCATACCCTAGTGATTTAGCAATGAATCTTAATCCAAAATTTCCATCACCAACTGGATAACAAACACCACCCAAGAACTTATGTAAGTTCTCAGGTATTTGATTGAGTTAATTCACTTCCTACAAAAAAAAATTAGTTAGACATCATTCTAATCTCCTTAAAGTAATCAACACTCAGCAAAGATGAGCTTCTTTTTGAATCCTCCATTTCTTGGTCTTCATCCTTTGAAAAGGAATCTCATTCCAATTCCATAGCCACCAATTACCTTTCAGTCTCTTCCTCTGAAATATGAAATTCAGATGAAGATCCTGACTTGGACTATAACCATTTCTCAATCAGTTCATTAAACCCAAAAAAAGAACCTTTCACAAAATAAAAGATTTACAATATTTTGTCTTTTCTTCTTTGGTGCCCTTCTAATTCTATTTTCCCACATAAGTTCCTTCTCAATGTGTTCAAATCAAGAAGTATCTTTCCGGGTATCTTTCAATTTTGGACAGCCTCTTCTTGATTGCATGACTATAGGTTCTGGTCTTGGCTTTGATCAATAATTTGTCAGCTCTTGCATCAAGTGCTTCAACAGCCCACAATAATTTTGTTCAGGTTGGGCCAAGATCATTGCATTGAGCTTCTCATGAAACCAAGAATTGCTGAACAGTTCATCAACATAAACCTTTAAAAATTCAAAAGAATCAAATATTAGTCAATTTGGAATCATTATTAAAAAAGCATTAATCACAAAGTGATTTGAACAATCCAATAATCCAACTTAAGCCAACTTAAAGAACTAGAACTGCAAGGGTAATAATCCAACCTCCACTGAGGATGAAAATCCTCAGGCACAAAAGATCCTCTTGACACTAGTAGGTCACCTATTTGGTGGGAACAGGGCAAACCCATAGTCATTGAGTATGATTTGGTGCACACTTCCCCATCATGGTTCTGCTTTAATCTCTCTAATATATCGACAAAAAGTTTCATTGCCTGTAAATACACCTTGTATCCCTATGGTATCAGTTCAGTAGGAAGAACTATTCCAATCTTTATTCAAGAGTTTCAAAGGGAAGCCTGAACCAATTGAATTTGATTGTAAACTTTCCCCTCTAGTTTTTGCCAAAAATCCAACATTTTCCCCAACAAATTTGCAAAGAATCATTTGAGAGTAGCATGGGCCACTTCAAACCAAGACATTTTTCTATTTCCAAAGTCTGGGTTGTTGCAAGTGCAAGCTGTTACAAATTTATCTTTGATATGGAAGATATCATAATCCATATACTCATTTAAATCCTCACAGTCTGCCAAGAAACACTTTATACAAGTCATAATGCAAGCAACCCAAAACTAGGAAGATGAACAGTAGAGGAAGTGATTTTGCACTTACTCTAAGTTCCAAATCATTGACCTCTTCCTCCTTCTTGGTTTTTTAGGCCCCATACTTAGCCCACCAAGACATAAAGCTTTGCCACCCTTCAACATCATCATTAAAGCGCACTTTACAGTTTCCTTTTATTTTTTGAGACAAGTGCAATTGGTAACACTGTCTTGTTGAATCAGGGAATATTTTTTCTAGAGCACTGATCAAAGCTTTTTCTTGGTCCCTCACAAATATTTTTGGAAGTCTCTCAGGATCATAATCCAACTCCTTTAGCACATTTACAGACCAAATGTAGAAATCAAGCATTTATCTTTTTATAAAAACAAGAGCTTTTGTGAAAGTTTTCTGGTTGGAAGTAATTACTACAAAATGCAATAGGGAAATTTTGGACTTTTTTTTTTTAGAATTAAAATCCAACATAGCAATATGATGATATTCCTTGCAAAGCTGTAATTACTTAGGGTGAGCCAATAATAGGGCCTCCAAGTGACCCTTCCACTGATTTGGCTTGATGAGCCCAAACTGAATTACCAAGTTATTCAAAGAGGACCTCCATAACACTTTTCCCCTTTAGTTCTTCTAGCACTAACTTATGCTTAGTGTTATAGATGTTTTGTTCATCAACATTTTTTCCACCATTTATTTTGCTCCATTCTCTTTTCAGCTGAAGTTTATTGAGCCCGTCATTCATGCTTTCTTTTATATTGTGTAAGGCTACCCCAGAGATTCCCCTCAGGTGAGGATGCACTGAGGGGTATGGAGATGGTTCATGATTATGTTGATCTTTCTGTAGGAGATACACCACAAGGGGTCTGCCTTTGTGTGAATTGCACGGATTAAAAACTTGCACCCAACCTTCCTTGTGTGAGTTTGCCTTGACCATTTGGTGAGCAATTGCCAGTGAGTACAAACCGTTGTGGTGACCAAGAAAAGGGGAAAAAAAAAAATTCTCTTTCATCCATCATCATCAAAAAAAAATGTTGCTATTGGTACTCTTCCTCTTTTAGACCTCCCAACTCCTCCCTGTCCTAGCTGTCTAGGTAGGCCTCTCCAGGCACTCCAATTCACAGATCCTTTGTTCAATTCCTCCTTGTTGTGCTTTCGGCCCCAATTTTTGGCCAAAACCTGTCTCCACCTCCCCCACATTGTCCACCTCCTCCTCATCCTCAAATTAAAATTTGAATTCAAACTTGAATCCCAACCCCAATCTAGTTGCTATCATTGGTTGAATTAATCCAATTGATTGAACCAAGTCTCATCAAAAGAATTCCCTTTGGAAAAACTCAAATCATCCACTGCCACATCTGCCTCCTCTGATCAATCCAGATTCAGTAAATCCTATACCTTTGCTCAATTACAAGTCATCAACTACTACTACCTCCCTCAAACATCATCATCATCATCCACAACCCAAAAAACATTTTCATCAAGTTGCAATCAATGTTGAACCAGTAAGATCAAATGTGTCTTCTGGAACAGTCAATGTGCCACTTGTGTCATTGCCAGAGTTCCTTGTATGCTTGCTAACCCCGGTAGTCTCAAGGAAAGACCTCCCACTCAAAAAGATGTTGGAAATCTTCAGGCAGGGATTTGATTGCTTGAGAGACTCATCAATGCCATTGATCCCAACCTTGATGTATCAAACCTAATCTCTGACCATCAGGACCTTCACAATCCCCTCCTTTTTTGATGTGGTCTCACCCCCTTCCACTTTTGGATGTGGTGGGTGTTTGCTGTTTTCTGTGTCATTCCACCTGTTTTATTTTGTCCCTCTTACTGTTTTCCATGCAAGTCCACCTGTAATCTTTTGTCTCTCTGACAGTTGTCCGCCCCAGTCCACCTGTGACCTCTGCCCACGCCGTTCTCTTCTCTTCTGCCTTTATTTTCTTCTCTTTTTCCTTTTTTATGATCATTTCTACGCAAGATTTTTTACTTTGTTCATGATTTCATATCTCATTATAAAAAAGAAAAAAGAAAAAAGAAAAAGAAAAAGAAAATTTTCTGCTCAAATTTGTAGTTATGTCTTGTAAGTAGTCTACAGGGCCTCTTGCCCATAAAAGGAGGGGCTCTCCCTTACCTTTTTGCCCCATCATTCCATGATTCATCATCAACTATCATATCATCCATCTATTGGGTTTCATCATTGTCATCCGAGTCAATCAACAAATCTGATCCATCATCCAGGGAATCCATCCTCCGTATTTTAAGCTGGGTATATCTATGATTTCCCCCTGATCCTTGAGCCTCCATACTCAAATCTGTGATCCATCCCTCTGTGACGTTATCTGTTATCACCAACCAATAGCCTTGCTGGTTGAAGAAGAATACATTTTGTTGAATTTGTGAGTGTGTTAAACAACTCCTTTGATCCCTTCCTCTGACCACTTTGGTCTTGATCATTCTTTTGATTGTCTTTTTGGAACCAGTCATGTTTGAATGAGAGGTTTCTTTAAGCTTGAAACATGGAGTGTTAAACCTCCCTTTATTTTTTTAAAGTTGAATTCCACCACGCTATTCTTGAGTCCCTTGAGAAGTGCTGGGTTATTCTTGTTCAAATTTGTTACTGCTTTGCTTCTAGAGCTTCATAAAACAAATTGCTTTTTTTTGGACAGCCACCCACAGTTATCTGGTACCCTTCAAGTGCTTGATTGCAGAGAGTTGGGCAGTTTCATTGATAACTTGGGGGTTGGTTGGGATTGAGTTGATCTTTCCTAATCTTCTGCTGACAAAAAAAGTTATTAGCTTGTGGGTGTTGTTACTTACAACTGCCTTGTTCTATTGAACTCTGAAAAAACTTTACCCTAGTTTTTTAAAGTCTTTTCCCGCACCATCTTGCCTCAGATAGTGTTGTTCCATTGCTACCAACTACTATCAACATTCTTCCTTTCCATTGATTCCTGATTTACAAGGTTCTGGATCTTGATTCCTGTTACATTTAAATGTTTTTGTAACCCTCAGGAGGGAAGCCTAAACAGCAAATTTTCACCTCCACAGAACTGCCTGCGGCTTATGACCATTTGGAGTCTTGCATTTGGTCCCCCGGGCAAGGATCAAACCAGGAAACATGGGATTTACAGTACCAATTATATTTGGAATCAACTTCAAAATAAGAACCTTTTTTTGTTTTTGTTTGTTCCTCTGTTTCTCTTTTTTCTCAGATCTGATCTGTAGATGCAACTTATCTCAGAAGTAATTCCTCCCAATTGTTTACTGCTTGGGCTAGATTCTTGTTGTTTTTTGTGAAACCCTACTCTTCCCACACTTTTGAGCCCCTTTGGAAATCTGCTCTTTGGATCCTCTAGGAACTCTTTTATTTGAAATGGAATATTCTGGTACCTCTTCCTCTGTTTGTGCTAAGATGGTCAAGATCAAACCCCAGAAAAACAAATTGGGTTTCAATGGAAGCAATGTCAAACAATTCATGGATTCTTACAAAATGGCTGCAGAAGCGGATGGAGCTAGAAAATACAATAGGGTGTATCAAAGTTAGCAAACCCGCCATTAGAAACCCGCCATTTTTTTGACCAAAACTTCCATTTTTAATGGTGGGTTTCTGAAATACACATACCCCCTAACTGGTGTATTTTGAAATGGCTGTTTTCATGAAAATGGCCAATTTCAAACATCAAACCCGCCATTAAACCTGCCATTTATGCATCATCATCCATTCACCATCCATCACATCTAAATCACCCATCCACATCAGCAAATCCATACCGGTCGCATCTCCATTGCATCACACACATCTCATCTCCATTGCTTCATATCTCTATTGATTTCACATCTCCACCTTCACACAAATCCCATCATCTCATCACCCCACATCACATCACATCACCATCTTTCTCAACATTTCCAATCAAACTTCCCACCAGCAAGTTGAAAATGCAAAAAAGCTGACTGAACTTTTGCTAGTGCTTGACTCCCATTCAGACTTTGATTCAGACTCTGATTTGGAATCAACTTGGTTGGCTTTGAATTCTCTGTTGGAAAAGCAATACATGGCTCCAAGAATACACACCCTCCACAACCCTATGTATGAAATTCAAAAGCTTCATCTCATCCCCAACTTAAGCTTCCAGCAACTATTCCAAACTTTGTTTCCTTCATTCATGAAACTTTTGCAGATGATTGAAGACCACCACATCTTCCAGAACAGTTCTTGGTGTTGGAATATGTTGGAATATTTTATACTCAATCTATTTCTTCCTTTTCTTTTATCTATTTATTTCTTTCTTTCTATTTTCCTTTTTCTATTTATTTCTATTTTATTAGATCAGAGTGCGCGTCACTACACATCTTCCAGAGTGCGCGGCACTGTAGCTCGTATGCATATTCATTACTGGCATGCGGTTCTCCAAGTCTTATACAACTCTCAGCAATCACGCGGTGAAGGATCTTCTGGTCGCCGGACCTTCTTTCTTATCTCTTTGAACCTTCCTCAAGATTCAGTATTTGCGACAAGAACAAGTTCAATCAGAAGGCTGTGGCCATAGCAGACGACTTTGGTTAATTCGGTGCGATGACGCTGCAATCTCTTTCACTTAGAAGTTTTGTGATGTGTTCATATTTATTCCGTTTCATTATCTCTCTTAGCTTGTATAGTGGTTGCCTCCTAAATCCTTTCTATCTCAAGTGCCATTGAATCTTCTCATTTTTCCATCAGCTTGGTTTCCTGGTTTTAATTCAATAATCTCTACAATAAAAAGGGAGACATTTTATCACAATTAACAGTCAAAATCAAAATTGGAATCAACCAGGAAACTCAACAATGACGGATTCACTCACGGCGACTATTCTCAAAACGGCGATAGAGGCTATACCACTACTCACTTCAGATAATTTCTCCATTTGGCGAAATTGGGTTGTGAACATGATGGATCTACAGGAAGATCTTTACTCCAAGCTCACAAAGGAAAAACGAGATACCAACGGTAATCCAATAGGTCTCAGCAGTAGCGAAAATGTAAGAATTCAAACTATCCTAACCTCAAAGCTAGATACCACCGTTCAAGCCAACATAATCACTCCCAAGAACGAGAAGGATGCCCATCAGATCTGGGCGGACATCAACAAATATTTCGCTTCAAATCACGCGTCTAATCGAGCTAGGGTTTTTAAAGAATTCCTACGCACTCCTTTCACCTTCACAAACATTCCCAGTTTCATCACGGACACCAAAACTGCTCTGTCTAGGCTTCACGAGGTTTGTATTGATCTTCCAAGCGACATTATTGCGTATCTAATTTTGGAAAAGCTTCCACCAAGTATGGATACGGTGATTCAACAAATCACCCACTCGGATAAAAAGGTCTCGCCGGATCAAGTATTAGATCATCTATGAATGTTTAATAATAATAGATTCTTGAATAGGGATGTGCCAACAGACAAATCCAATGAAAATTCAAATTCCGTCTCGTTTCTCACTACCAGCATCAAGCCATGCGACAACAAGTGGCACAACCCAAAAGCTGCTCACCCTGAAGGTAGATGTTGGAAATTATACCCACATCTCAAGCCGTCCTTTCCTAGAAAGAAGAAGAATGGTTTGAAATCCACGTCGGAGGGGACATCTGTTAGCTCCTTTCTTACGAGCCCAATCTTCTCATCTGACCAATTCGTGATTGATTTGGGTTCATCAAGGCATATAGTGTCTGATTCTCAACTCTTCTCTCACTTAGACCAATCGATGACCGGATGGATCTCAACTACTTCTGGAAGGAACTCTCTCAAGTATGAAGGAATTGGTACAATGACTGTTACGGATGATTTGAATCAAGAGGTTACACTTTCCAATGTGCTTTTCTCTCCTAACTCCACTGTCAATTTGCTATCAATGCGATGTCTTGTCCTAGATGGATTTTCCATTGATTTCAGGAAAATTACTTTGTATTACAGAAAGAAAAATGGACAATCTGTGGAATCTATGACCGCAATATACCTATCATTCATTTCCCATACCGCGAACAGTCTCAAATCGCCCTTCTTACAAGTGACAAGATCCTTCATAAGTCCCTAGGACATGCAAGCTACGGCAGAATTTGTCAGAAGCTTGGTATCGCTATTAAGAAACCTTCAATTTGTGAAGCGTGTGCTATTGCCAAAATCAGTCAAAATTCCTTCAATAAGAAACACGGTCGAGCCAAGAGGCCATTTATGGAACTTCATTGTGATTTAGTTGGACCCATCCACCCCTTGAGCATCAATGGAGACTCCTATTTTCTAACCGTTGTTGACAGTTGCACGCGTTATTTCACAGCTATTCCTATCAAGAACAAAGGCGACGCCGCAAGCACACTGGAATTCTTAATCAAAGTTGAATCCAAACGCTTCAACTATAAGCCCATGATTATTCATTCGGACCGGGGAGCAGAATTCTGGAATCACAACCTATCGAACTATTGCAAAGAAAACAAGATAAGACAGACCTTTTCTGATGCGTATACACCACAACAGAACGGCCTAGCAGAGCAATTCAATCGTCTTGTGCTGGAATCTCTTAGGACGGTGCTTTTCAAATCTCAGCTAAACAAACGATTGTGGAATGTAATTGTCAAATCCTGCGCATTAGTTCTCAATCAGATTCCCGCTCACAAGTCAAAGAAACCACCTTACAAATTATTTAAAGGAAAGACGCTAAATATAGATTATTTCCATCCTATAGGAAATCCCGTGAGTTATATCCTCAAAGATCGACCGTCATTCTCTAAACTGGAACCGCGTGGACGGGTTGGTAGGTTGGTGGGGTACAACGACGAACTCTTGTCCTACAAAATATTAACAGCCAACAATAAAGTAATTGATACGAAACACATAACCCTGCTTGAATTTGACTTGGTTTTCAAGACTAAAACCGTCAATGATGTGGACGTTGGAGACTGGTGTCTGGATTCAATCGGAGAAGATTCTTTTATCAATGAGAATATCAATTCGAATCCAGATCCCATACCCTCTGGCAAAGCTTCAACCATCAACAATGTACAAGAATCGTCACCCCCTGTGGAGACCGTTGAACTTGCTGAAGACGTTCAGGTTCAACCTCCTCCCCGGAGGTACGACTTATGTGAAAGAGTTTCATCAATCAAGCTGCAGAAATACTCCTACGGTACCTTTACCAAGATAGAAAATTCAGATTTCTCTAACGAACAGGAGATTGAAATCAACAAAATCGAGAATCAAAATGTTTGGGAGGATGTAGACATCGAACCGGATCACTATCTCAGAACAATGTGGGTCGACAAAATCAAGCCAGCTACCAGTCTTTCTCCTGAAAGACAAAAGTCGCGACTGTGCATTATGGGTAATTTTCAAACTCCTGGGGTAGATTTCGGTGATACTTACGCACCCACTGGAAAGTTTACCACCCTCCTTCTTCTTCTCTTGAGTGGATTAGACCTTAATCTCGAAATTAGGCAGTTTGACGTAAAGGCGGCCTTTCTATTTGCGCCATTAGATGAAGATATTTACATTCTTAAACCCAAGGAAAGTAGGAGGGCGTCCAAATTTTTAAAACTAAGGAAATCTCTCTACGGTCTTTGACAAGCTCCTTCAAACTGGTATAGAACGCTCACTGGATGGCTGGTGGACATTGGTTATGTGCAATAAAATGCGGACCCCTGTCTCTACACCCACAAGGATTGGCACTCATCTATTTTCTTTCACGTAGATGACCTGATTGTAAGCGGCGAAGTCGAGTGGTTTGAAGAAAAATTCTTGAAGAAATTTCCATGGTCCTCCGCTCACAATCCTGACACCATTCTTGGCATGGAATTTTCCAAATTGAAGGATGGGATCAGGCTGAATCAGTCCAAGTTAATTCACAAGACCTTGGAGGAACTGGAACTATCATTGGTCAAACCGGTCATCACTCCCCTTACTCCTGGAATATGTTTGATTCCGGCTTCTCATGAAGAAATCTTGGAATTCAATAAACTTGGGATAAACTACAGAAAGTATACAGGGTTGCTAAATTATCTGGCGTGTCGTACTAGGCCAGATATTGCTGCGGCGTCCTCGATTCTGTCTCAGTTCAATCAAAATCCGGGCATATCGCATTGGAAGGAGGTCCTTCATGTTTGGAAATATCTCGCGGGAACCTCTGCCTTCTCTCTCATTTTGAAATCCGATACAGATGCGCCAAATTCACTACAGGTCTTCACCGACTCAACATGGGTGGATGATCCTAGCAGTCGGAAATCACAAACTGGTTTCATTATATTCTGGAAATCGTCGCCCATTGCTTGGAAAAGCCGCAAACAATCCAACATTACACTCTCGTCTACGGAAGCCAAGCTGAATGCTTTGACCGATGGAGCACAAGAATCGTTTTGGATTCAATCCATCGTGAACAACCTCTGGAAAGACTCTCAGATTCAACCCTCAACCTTCTATGTAGACAATAAAGGATTAGTTGATAAGATCGAGCACTTTGGGTCCAACTCAAAGACTAAATATATAGACATGAAAATGAAATGGCTCAGGGAACATTCCTGTTCTAAAAACATTCATGTGGAGCTCATAGTCACCGACAAAATGATTGCCAATTCTCTTACTAAGGCGGCGAATAAACAGGCTCTACATCTATTAACCTCCAGATGCTTCTAGACGTACTTTGCACCGAATTATGGGGGGGTGTTGGAATATGTTGGAATATTTTATACTCAATCTATTTCTTCCTTTTCTTTTATCTATTTATTTCTTTCTTTCTATTTTCCTTTTTCTATTTATTTCTATTTTATTAGATCAGAGTGCGCGTCACTACACATCTTCCAGAGTGCGCGGAACTGTAGCTCGTATGCATATTCATTACTGGCATGCGGTTCTCCAAGTCTTATACAACTCTCAGCAATCAGGCGGTGAAGGATCTTCTGGTCGCCGGACCTTCTTTCTTATCTCTTTGAACCTTCCTCAAGATTCAGTATTTGCTACGAGAACAAGTTCAATCAGAAGGCTGTGGCCATAGCAGACGACTTTGGTTAATTCGGTGCAATGACGCTGCAATCTCTTTCACTTAGAAGTTTCCTGATGTGTTCATATTTATTCAGTTTCATTATCTCTCTTAGCTTGTATAGTGGTTGCCTCCTAAATCCTTTCTATCTCAAGTGCCATTGAATCTTCTCATTTTTCCATCAGCTTGGTTTCCTGGTTTTAATTCAATAATCTCTACAATAAAAAGGGAGACATTTTATCACTTGGAATCCTCACCGCAATCCAGCCATCCAACTTGCGGTTGCTCTTTGTATATTGGGCTCAAATGGAAATGGATCAGCAATCCATCAATTGGAAAATCTGTTCTCAGTCAGTTATGGAAGCATTGACTTATACACCAAAAGATTCATGATTTCTATCCTATCTTTCCGTCACTCAGTCCTTTATTGGCAAACCAAAGAAGAACGCAAGGAGATATCTCAAGTAATGGATACCAAAGGCTTTCCTGGTTGCATTGGGGTCTTTGATGGAACCACCATTCCCTTGAGTCAAAAACCCAAGCTAGATGGCAACCACTATTTTTATCACAAAAAAAGGCAACTGACTCATGTCTTTTCCAATGACTTTGATAACACCTTTGATCACACCACTGACCAAATATGTTTCATCTTTTTGTTTAGATACCCCCTGGCCCTAAAACTTGTTTTTGATAACAACAAGAAGTTCATATCCCTCCATGGTGGCCTTCCAGGTTTTTATCATGATTCATATGTGTTCAATTGGATGCGGATTGCCCAACAACAACAGAACTACTTTGACCAGGATCAATACCTTCTGGCTGATTCAGCTTATGCTAGTGGCAAATATGTGGCTCCAGAATACTGGAACATTTCATCTAACAATCAAGGAATAACCAATTTCAACTATCATCTTGCCCAATTACGGCTTTGGATTGAGCATGCCATAGGAGTCCTGAAAGGAAGATGGGCCAGCTTAAGGGAAATGCAAAACCAGCTTCAAAACCCCAAAGACATGAAGATCCTCATCAACTGGATTATCACTTGTATAATCCTTCACAATCTTTTGGCCAACATCAAAGATGAATGGAACAAAATTTTTGAAGATGATATTCCTGACCACCTCAAGTCATCCCTTTCTCATCTTGTCCCTCATCTTCTTCCATGAGAGAGCGTATTATTCCTCTCACCCTTGCTTGCTTTGATGAGTAATGTTTGATTTTCAAATAGGTTAAAAATAACTTCACAGTAAGGTTTTTTTTGGTTGTTCACCCAAGTTTCCATGCTCATTTTTTTGTCTGTTTTTTTTCTCAGTGGACTTAGACAAAATCAAAAATCACCTCCACCTCATTTCCCACCACTTGCCAGCCCATCCACCTCTCCCCTCCACCGCACCTCTCCCACACTTCTACCTAACCCCACTTACACACCGGTCACCTTCCTTCCTCCTCCTCATGAAATCACCTCCTTCACCTCAGCAACCATTCCAACCTCACCAAGCTCCCCAAAAACATCCACCACCCAACACACCAAAAGACTCAGTGAGTCCCATTCCCTCTTTCTTTCCACTCACTGATCCACCCTTGCTTACCTCTCCTTTGAACTCCCACCAGGTCTTCTCTCTCAGCTCCACCTCATCTCAATTGCATCCCCCTCCTCATCTGGTAAGCCCCTCCCTTCTCTTTCTCCCCCCTTCCTCATCCTCCTCCTGCCTCACTCAACCAACCCCCTCCAATCAATTAGGATTCAATTTACCAATTGATCAATTGATTTGGTTTTGATCAATTTATTGAAACAAAATTGATTGATTGTTTTGCAATCAATCAATTGATTTTTTTGCAAGCAATTGGGCTATCAATTGCCAATGTCTCCTGCAACTTTTTTTTGGAGATTTCTTTGGAGCTGACCTCTGGTGTTTTTTTTTGTTTTTGATTTTGATTTTTTTCTTTTTAGGTGTCTCTGGACTGCACCCAAAGCCAACAGGGTCTTTTTTTTATTATTTCAGGTTTTTTTTGCCATGGAAGGTATGTTTTTTTTTTTTTTTGATAACTTTGCTTGTTGGTGTGTTGCATGGGTCACTCATGCCAATTTTTTGGGGGGGATTCAGCTTCCAGTGTCCCTGGGTTCAAGTCCAGGTTTGGTTTTTTTTTTTCAACAATTTTTCACCGACAATGTCTATTGGACTGACATTGTTTTTTTTTTTGGAAAACATTTGACCGCTTTTGGGGAACATCCTATTCTTCTCCCACGCCCTAAAAATTTTACAAAAACATTCAAATCTATTCTTGTTCCTCACCCCAATCTAATTATGGGATTAGGAGGAAACAAGATGGAAGGAGATGGCTTGAAAAACATACAGAGAGGTGGGAAGAGTAGGGCTGTTTGCAAAAAGAGGAATCAAATGAGAGATTCCAAAATATCTTTGGAGGTTTCTGAGAAAGGTGTTAATAAAAAGCTGGTCTGTTCTGGTTGGAAACTGTGTCCTTTGGATCTGTACCCTTCAGTTTTTTCTGAAAAGAAAAAGAATAGTCAAAACCCAACCCAGGAAGAGTTTGAGAAAGCAAAACAAACAACCGAACCGTTCCATTTCTTCCATTGTGGAAAATTAATTTTCCTCAATCAATCTGATCATCAAGCCCTTGTTGCAATAATAGAATTTGTCCCATTGGAGAAATTTTCTGACCAAGACAAGAAGGACATCAACTTTGTGAAAACTTTCCTTCATCAGTCAAAAAAATTTGTCAACCCGGTTGGTCCTTCAAGATCTTGGGGTGGAAAAATGTGGGCATTTGGATGGAAAAAATCAATGCACCCTTCAGAGTTATTTGGATGTTATGTGAAGAAATAATCCATTAGATCTTCTCCTCAAGAGTATGCTTTCCTCAACCTTAAATCCAACAAATTATCCCAAATTCTAGGACAAATGTTTTGCAATTTGGCCAAACTTTCCTTTGAATCAAACCGTGATGCCATGAAGGACAGAAACATCCCCTCTTTCTCTTTGTTGAAATTTGGTTCCAAGCCTACACCTTTTGATTTCTCCCCACACATCACTTTTACCGCCAATTCTTTTTAAAACTCTCCTCATATTGACAAAGGCAACATCTGCTACTCCTTTTTACTCATGGTTCCAACCAAGAAATCTAATGGTTGAATTATTGAAAATACGGAAAAATGTCAAGTATTGGATGGCCAATTTGTTTTTCCTGACCTTGGCTTTGGAATTGATTTCAAGCGAAAAGGTATAGTCAAAATGGTTTGGGCAGCTAATAAGTACAAGCACTGTACCTTTCCTGCTGTGGAAAAAGCAACCCATACCAGAATGTCCATGTCAATTCAAATTAATAAAGCAACTAGAAACACTTGTAGGGACTTGAATAATAGCCAAATTTGCTCTATAAAAAAAATATAAATAAAAACAAAAAAGATTTTTATTTTGGTGGGTTTAAGAATACTCTCAAAGGTTTTAATCAAAAAAATTTTTTTTTGTTTTTCTTTCACCCATGAAAATATATTTACAAGCCCAGAATTTGAGTTATCTGCTGTATCTCATCTACTTTTCTACTGCTACCAATGCAAGCCAAGGCTACTGATACCTTATCCTTTCTTTTGGTTGCAAGTCATTCCCTCTCCTTTTCCAGTTGTGCTTGCTGTTTCTCCTTCTCCTTTTCCTCTTTTTGAAACTCTAGCTCAGCCTGTTTCAACTTCCACTCAGCATCCCATTTTTGTTGATGAGCCAAACTATTGGCTTTCTGCTTTTGAACATCCATGGCCAGTTGAAAATCCCACTTTTTCTTTTCAAAGTCAAGTTTTTTGGATTCAATTTGTGATTTGACTTTATTTTTCAGGGGAAGAGCAATGAGCATGGTTTTGAAAGCAAGGATATTCAACCAATGGACTTACATTAATCTTGCTTCTCCATGATTTCCCCAAAGCCTGAAAAACCGGAAATGTTTCTCCTCTTTTGATGACTTTTGGGGTTGATATTGATGGGATTGGAGGCCTTTTGCTTAACATTGGCAGAGGAGGTTTGAGTCTGAAAGTTGTCACTGGTGTTTGAAGGCAATGTAGGAGTCCCCATTGGCTTAAGTTTTTTGGCAATTCTGGAATGGATGAGCATGTTTTTTTACAATCTAAATCAGTCAGGATAAACAATACAGAAGAGAAAAGAGCTTGGTTCCTTACTTGAGCAGATGTTGAAGGTAATGGAGACTGAGGAGTATCTTGTTCCGCATCAGCAAGTTTGATGAGATCTGCTAACACAGGAAGAGAGCAATCCAAAGATAGAGGAGAGGGGTCCAAGGTATGGTTTGACACATCAATCAATGCGGAAGTAGAAGTGATTGGAGCTGATTGCGTTTGAATATCCTCCTTGGCATCAGATGGGGGCCACTCCAAGGAAAAGGTTTCTTCAGGATCACCATTGCTATGCTGTGCATCCCCAGCCAAGTCCTCAGCGTGGACTGAATTGGATTTTTGGGAATCAAAAGTGGCTAAAGGGGTGATTTTGGCCTTCTTTCCAAAGATTTCATCCATTTGAATATAAAAAGGACAAATTTAGCCCAACTTATCAACCACAGAGTTGATTCCCTTGGCTTTGTCAGAGTTGGTGATACCAAAGCCGGTGGAGATTGGCATTGAGTGGGCCTTTTTGTACTTGGCTCAATAATTCTTGAATTGCTTCCTCATCTGTTTGGATGACAGATCCAGCCTACCTTTGGTTTTTTCTTGAGTTCATTGGCCATGAGGAAATAACCATTGACCTTAGAGGATGGAGGTTGGCCAACGCATGTTTCATTGTTGGATCCAAAGCAGGAATCATAGTTGGAGGAAATTTTGACCCAGTTGACCAGGATGATGTGATTGGCTCTCTTGAGCTGACTTGAGCCCTTGGAAGCTGATGGGGGAGGATTGTATGTTGTGGAGTTCCTTGGCAATTTTTGCTTTGGTGTGTTGGAATTTTGTGTGGAATTGCGGGGGGAGGTTTGCTGAGGGGCCATTTGGAAAGAGTAAGGGAATAAGGTGATGAGAGGGATAAAGTGACAAGCAAGATAAAGTGATGAGAGATATGAAGTGATGAGAGCAATAAAGTGACAAGAGCAATAAAACAATGATTGGGTTCTTTGGATGAGGTTAGAGGTAGAGTGATGAGAGTGATGAAGCAATGAGAGCAATGAAGCAATGAGAGCAATGAAGCAATGAGAGCAATGAAGCAATGAAAGCAATAAACTGGTGAGTGATCAAGTGATGAGGGTGATAAATTGATGATAGTGATGATGAGAGTGATAAAGTGATGAGAGTGGTGAATCTTTTTATGATGAGGCTGGAGGTAAAAAGATTTGCAATGAGTTTGGAGGTAGAAGGAGGTGGGAAGCCAGGGGTTGATGACGTGGACAGGTTGCGGAAGCCTTTAAATACTTTATTTGAAAAAACCCACTTATTTCATGTTAACTTTGACATGTCTGATGTGAATTAAGTGGGTTTTTTTGATTTTTAATGGCGGATTTGAAATGACGGATTTTGTTTGAAACCTGCCATTAAAAATGGCGGGTTTGGTTAACTTTGATACGCCCTAATATGGCTTATCAATTACAATTCTTTATTTCCTCTGATGAATTTATGGAAGTAATTGAGTCTTTTTATGGATTAAAATCTCATAACTGCACGCTTCTAAATGAAGAAATGCTGGCTTATTGGGGAAAGATAGATATAGCTTGATTTACCCTACAGGAATTGGATGATCTTTTCTCTCAGTGGATCTTGAAGGATGGTATTTCTTCAGCCTCTGATTAGCAATCATTTAGGAAATTGTGGGATCCTATCTAATCTTATCTCCTTAGAAATGATCACATTGACACCATGGACAAAATTTGAGTCCAATTTTTTCAATCTTTTTTCCTAGGAGTCCAGGAGCAAATAAGGGATGAATTACTTAATTCTGGATCTATGATCACAACTAGGTGTAATTTTTTCAAGAATCCTGCTTGTTTGTCCTCAGGATTGCAGTGGATAAAATCATTAAAGGTCAAACTCCCCTAAACTTTTAAAACCCCGCACCACTGAACCTGTTCCTGCTCCCCCATTTTCTGAGTCTAACAAAATTATGATGAAAATGGAGGCCAGTCATTTTCCCAAATCAAATCCTCAGGCTAACTAAGAAACTGCAACTATTGAAAAAATCACAAAAATTCTCCAAGCTTTCAAAATTAAAATGGATCAAAAGATTTCTGCTCTTGCTGCTCCCAAACCTTCTAATTCCATTCCTAGATCCACTCTGGTCTGCTAATATTGTCATAGGGAGGGTCATGGAACTGGAAAATGCCCAGAACTGCAGAAGGATAAGGAGGAAAAATTGGTGGAACAGAAGGGAAATAATATTTTTCTTCCTAATGGTGCTCTTATCCCTTTTGATTCATCATTCCCTATGCTTCATGTGATGGCCTCTTTTCAGCTGTCTCCTCCTAAGGAAGCGTCTTTGGCCTCTTGGTATTTTTGATCTTCCTGTGGTACTCTTCAACCATGGTATCCTCCTGCTATCTCCTCCTCGCTTATCAATCCAATCCAGCTAGGAAAAAACATGAGGAACCCAAAACTCACAAAGATCCTCCAATGCCATCCGCTATCCTTTGTAAACCGTTCAAATTTCAATCCTCCCCTGAACTTCCTTCCTCTGTTGTGGAATACATGGACGTAGAAATGGAACCTCTGATGGAAATGTTTCAAAACCACACTTATCCTTCTCCTTCACCTGTTGCAACACCCCAACCTGCTGATCCTGTCAGAATGCCTGCTTCACCTGATCATCCTCCCTCCACCCAGCCCAAATTTTGTTTTGAGAGGGGAATCTCTAAGGACCACCCCATGCTGTCAAAGGGGTATTAAAGAAAATATCTGATTTTAAAATAACTGATTTATCTGTTGCTGAGCTCCTGTCAATTTTTCCCTATGTTTCTGAAGGGATAAAGAAATGGGTCTCTTGTTGACATGTGGAAATTAGCTCTGAAAAATTGAAGGTTTCCTCTGGAATGTTCCTTGAGGACTCTGGAAGAAATGATCCTTCCTCAGATTCCAACCTGTACTCTTGTTGGCTTGGTTTTCTTCCCTGCTGTCTTGGCAAATTGGATAAAACGGTTTCTCTCCTGGTAAATTCTGTTTCTCAACTTAACCTGATTTTGGATTCTATGCCCTACAAACTCAAGCTCAGTCCTAAAGCTAGCTTCAACTCTGCAGTGTATGGAATAGGGAATCAGTCTTGTGAGTTATTTGGTATTTCTGAAGATGTTCCAGTTCAAATTGGTAAAAATATTGTTGGAACATGTCATTTTTGGATTACTCTTTTGGAAGGACCTATGATCTTGGGTCAACCATTTTTAATGGACTGTGGTGCTACCTTGATGTTTTATGATCAAGTTGGGGAGAGAATCCTTCTACCCAATGCTGATTGAAGGAAGATTGAGGTTCCTCTCTGCTCTTTGTATTCTGGTTTTTAGGAAAGAGATTTCCCTTTTCATCCTCCCAAATCAGTTCTAAAGGGGAAGCAGAAGGAAACTTTTTCCTCTCATTTTTTAGCAGAATAGTTGATTCTAATGATAGTTTTAGTTCTTCCCAGCCTGGGACTTCAAATCAAGGATTGACTCTCATCACAGAGGCTTATTTTTCTTTATTCTTGCCATTTTCTTCTGATCTGAAAAGTATTAAAAATCAAAAACAAGTCAAAATAAAAAAATCCAAAAATATTCCCTCTCTCTCTGGATCTGTGGTTTCTTCTTTTCCTTGTTCTCTTAATACTTTTCAATCTACTTTGAGTTCTGTTTTTAATCTTTGCAATGAGTATGAACTTGATCTTGATCTTGATTATCTTCTTAATGGTTTTGGTATGGAGCAATATGGACTTCAGTGGAGACAATTGGGGGTCAAAGTAAGTCCTCCCAATTATGCACCACCAGGGTATTCTTCTACCATCATTTTTGAAACTCTAACTTGTGCCATGCCTGTGAGCAACTTATTATCCCTTTTTTATTCTTTTATGGAAAAAGCAACCTTTAAGGACAATTCAGAACATAGGACATGGATAATCTTTGAACTTGGTCTCACTCTTGGCAGTCAGGTCTCACTGTCCAATGCTTGGAGGAAAAGGGAACTTCTCTCTTTTCCTACTAAGTATAAACCAGTTGCAAAAAAGGTACAACCCATCAATTTGCCCATGCCTCTCAACCTTAATCGTACTCTCATGCACCCTCCCTTATTGTGTGATCCTTACTGTGGTTTATCTTGATCTCTTACTGGTCCCTTTGTGCCTTGTGGTTGTGTCACTGAACAAAGTCTGAAAGTGGTCAGCTTTGGTCCAGATGGATGGCTTCTTTCTGATGAGTTGAATTTGATCAAAAATGTCTTATCTCTGAGGGAAAAATCTATTTCCTTCGGTGAAGAAGAGAGAGGTATCTTGAAAGAATCCTATGGTCTCCCTGACATCATCCCCGTAGTTGAGCACAATCCTTGGTAAAAGAAAAAGATCCCAATCCCTGATGGAAATTCAACAAATTTATCAAGTTGATCTGCAAACAAGTCTGTACTGGTTTATATGAAAACTCAACTTCCATTTATTCCAGCCCTGTTTTCTGCGTCCTTAAAAGTAAAAGTAAACTCAGAGTAGTTCACAATCCCCAACCTCTCAACAAACTTACAATTAAAGACTCTGGCATTCATCCTGCTACTTGAGAATTTGTGGAATCTTTTTCTGGGAGAGCTTGCTATGGTCTGGGGGACATTATGGGTGGCTATGAAAAACAATCTCTACATCCTTTCTCTTTTCCTCTAACTACTTTTGATACTCCTCTTGGTTGATTCCAGTTTAATCAATTACCTCAAGGTGCCACTAATTTGGTTGCAGTCTATCAGGCTCAGATGATATGGATCCTCCAGGATTAAATTCCTGATCATTCTGGTATCTTTATTGACAATGGCAGAATTAAAGGTCAATTGTCTGATTATGATAACAAGCTCTTATCTTGGCATTCAGGAATTTTTTGATTCATTTGGGAATATGCTACTACTTTGGAAAGGATTCTGTTTCAAATTGAGGAATTGGGCCTGACCATTTGCAGATCCAAATTGGCTGCTTGTTTCCCTGCTCTGGAAATTGTTGGCCATGTGGTCTGCAAGGAAGGAAGAAGGATGGCATCATCCAAATTCAACAAGATCATCTCTTGGCCAACTCCAATCAATCCCACTGAAGTTAGAGGCTTTCTAGGTGCTGTAACTTATGTTCAAATCTTCATTCCATCTTTATCCAAAATCTGTTCTGTTGATATCAAACCTGTCCTCTTTGTCTCCTTGTTCATGCTCATGTTGTCCTGTCATTTTTCTTTATGCTGCCCTGTCATTTTTCCCTACACTTACTTTCTCACTACTCCTTCAGTTTCCTCACTCACCACTTGTTGTCATGCGCCGCTACTGTCCAACCATTGTATATAGTCTAAAACTGTCACCAGTGCCAGCTCCACTATAACGCAGCTGTCTACTTTCACCTTTTGCTGGCTCTACTTTGATCCTATCAACTCCTCAGCCCTAGAGGGCCTTCAACCGCTGCCTATAAGTTCCTGCTTGTCTTTCAACCAAACCAGCCCACCATTCAGGACAAAGACACTCAACCACTCAACTCAAGCTGTCAAGTTGAACAACCAAATGAAGTTGGAACTGCTAAAATTCTACCTAAGCCTTCATACAGGCCATACCCCAGCCCGTAGAATCCTGAAGAGTTTAATGTTTCCTTTGGTCTCTTCTTTCCTTCAGTTATTTCATTCTTCAACACTTTCTGTTCTAGCTATCTCCTGACCCAGTTGGCTGCAATGCAATTCACAGCCTGGTTCAGGTTTCAGGTCTCACATAACTTTCATCATTTTCCCCTTTGCATCATCTAACCAGGAAAGAAGCTGAATTTATTTGGACCCAAGATTGTGAACATTTATTTCAGTTTCTCAAAATGATTGTTGGTAAAGACATAGTTTTGAAAAGGATTGCTTATGGACCAGGAGCTGGCAAGATCTAGCTGGCTTTTGATTCTATTTATCAATCTGTTGGGGCTGTTCTTACTCAGGAAGATGAAAATGGTTGGGAATGTCCTGCCCTTTATGCATCCTTGTTATTTTCAGATGTGGGATCCAGATACACTCAACCAAAACTGGAACTCTGCAGCATGGCTCAAATGTTGAAGAAACTTCAAACAGTTCTCTGGGGTCAAAATTTTGAATTAAAAGTGGATGCTTGATCCATCATTGAAATGATCAATGCTCCCAGCCTACCAAATGCTCCTATGACTTTTTGGGTGGCTTTTATTCAGTTGTTCTCTTTTGATATTGTTCACAGGCCTGGAAAATCTTTCACCATGCCTGATGGTTCATCTCAATGTCCTTGGGGAGATAATTAATTGGATGTTGGCATGGATTTTGACAAGGAGGAACCTATAATTCAACCTGTCTTCTCTTTCTCCTATCAATATTACTCTGGCTTTCAGCATGGTTTCTGTTTTAAATTAGAGAAGTACCTTTAAAATATCCAAAGACCCCCTGATCTTTCCACAAAAGAATTTTGATCCCTTAAAAGAAAGTCCTCTAATTTCTCTTTCAAAGGTTCTAGGCTTATGAAAAGAGGAAATTCTTGTGCTCTCATTGTTGTTACTATCCCTTCTAAGCAAGATTCAATCCTTGAAAATCTCCATGAGGGTCTTGGTCATTGTGGGGAAACCAAAACTTATCAACGCATATCCAAATGATTGTGGTGGCCATCAATGAATAAATCTGTCTCTCAATGGTTCCAGAGTTGTGAAGTTTGTCAGAAACGTGATCTTAGGCCCCCAGCTGAAATTTTTTATCCTACTGGGCAGTCCACTGTCTTTGGAAGGTGCTATGGATGTGGTTCATATTAAGGCAGGTGGTGCTAATTATCTCATTGTGGCTAGAGATGATTTTTCTGGATTGGTTGAAGCAAAATTCCTTGAGAATCTCAGCTCTGAATCAGTGGTAGCTTCCCTCTATGACAACTGGACAATGCATTATGGCTTGGCTTGATCTTATTCTACTGATGGTGGCTCTTAATTTGGTGGCAAACTTGCTGAAATGATCTGATCACTTCCTGGAAAGCATAGGTTTACTAATCCTTAATATCCAGAAGGCCAAGGCATGGTAGAACAAGGCCATTCTCCTTTGAGGGCTGCTCATGTCAAACTGGCTGGTGAGAGTGGAAAGAATTGTTGCAAATTTCTTCCTCTGGTTATATTCTCTCATAAAATCTCAAATAAACAGACAGCTGGCTACTCACTTTATAAAATCATTTTTGGCAAGAGGGCTGTCCTTCCTCTTGATCTTGGAATGGAATATTTCCTTGTTATCTCATGGGAGAAGTTTTTCTCAACCACCAATCTATTAGTTGCCAGATCCAAGCAACTTTAGAAAATTGGAGACATTTGTGACAAAGCTTATCAGAAGATGATGCAATCAAGAGAAAAATCAGTTCAGTATTAGGAAGATAAGCATGCAAATCAAATCAGGGATCCCTGAAATCCTGGTAATCTAGTTTTGGCTTATAATTGATCCTTGGAGAAGCAGTGGGGAAAGCTCTTTTGAAATTGTTGGAATGGTCCTTATTGGGTGGTTTTTCAATTCAGAGGTGGATCCTATGTTTTGGAAGAACTGGATGTTACTCAGTTGGCCAGAAGGTTCTCTGCTGATCAAGTCAAGAGGTTTCATTTTCTTGGGGGAAATTTGGGGTCAAAGTAATTTTTCCCAATTGTGTACCACCAGGATCATCTACTGAATTTTTTTTGTTGTAAAACTCTGCTTTATGCCACATATGTGAGCACCTGGGACGGCCTCTTTTTTTTGCTCCTGCCAGTTCTAGGGGTCTCTTGGATGGATCAAGATTTTTTTGTCAACTCTTCAATCACTCAAGATCAATAAATGGCCATTTTTTCTTTATATTTTATCCTTTTCTTTTTTTTAAAAATAACGTCAAGATCTCAAGATGCAGACTATGGAAAGTCTGTAAGTTTGGGAGAGATGTGGTGACCAATTTGGTACACCTCAAGAAAAGAGGCAAAAAATTGTTTAAAAAAATTCTGTTTCATCCATCATCATCAAAAAAAAATGCTGCCATGGGTACTATTGCTCTTTTGTTCCTCCCAAATTCTCTCTGTCCTAGCTGTCTAGGAAGGCCTCTCCAGGAGCTCCAATTCCCAGATCATCTGTTCAATCCCTCCTTGTTGTGCTTGCAGCCCCAATTTTTGGCCAAAACTTGTCTCCACCTCCTCCTCATCCTCAAATTGAATTTGAATTGAAACTTGAATCCCAACCCTAATCCAGTTCCTATCATTTGTTGACTTAATCCTATTGATTGAATCAAGTCTCATTGACGGAATTCCCTTTGGACCAACGCAAATCATCCACTGCCACAACTGCCCCCTCTGGTAAATCCAGATTCAGTACATCCTATACCCTTGCTCAATTACAAGTCATTGACTACTACTACCACCCTCAAACATCATCATCATCATCCAAAACCCAAAGAACATTTTTATCAAGTTGCAATCAATTTCAAAACAGTAAGATCAAATGTGTCTTCCAGAACAGTCAATGTTCCGCTTGTGTCACTGCTGTAGAGAATCCTGTTGGATTATGTCAATAAAGTAGCAAATAGCTTGCTAGAAGTCCTTGAAGAGGAATTTAGTATTACTTCTAATCTTTTAGATTATTAGTAAGACTAAAAGTGTTTTTGAATTGCCTGCCCTTGTAGTACTATAGTAAGTCTGCACAATAATTTATTTAAATTAATGGCTGGTTTCTTTGAGACTTAATATAGGTCTCAGATCAGACCTAGATTAATTATTTAACTTTTTATTGGTAGGTTTTTTTGGAGAATAGAACAGATTTATTGGTTTATTGGTTAATTATTGATCATATATATTTGATCTTAACCAATATCCCAATATTAAAAAGTTCAAGAGTTTATCAAAGGGATGGTTTAGGAGAGGAACCAAGGATGGGTTTACCCACAGGGGGCTGGGTAGAGGAAAGGTTGGTGGTTTCTTTTTTTTGTGCTCTCTTTCTTTGTAAGGTTCATTTATTGATTAAGGGGTGGTTTTTCTTTAATCTGGTGCTGAATATTTAGGTCACAGAAGAACCCTATTTCAAGCACCTTTTGGGTGGTTTAATTGGTCAAAGATGGGTTATAATTTTGTCTCTGATTTCCTGTTTCTTTATAATTGGTTCACTAATAATATTTATCTGGGTAGGTACCACAGATGGATGGGCCAGAGGGCCTGTTAGGTGGTTTGATGAGTGGTTGGGGATGGGTGATAGGCCAGATGGCATAGAGGTGGATGAGTGAGTGGCCTGCAAGGGCCTGGGGTGATGATGATACAACCTGGATAGGGCAGAGAGGCCCTCCTTAAATAGAAAATCTGGTCCTCAGGGGATGCTCAGGGCTGCCCCTGAGGGTGCCCTGGGGATTCCCCTGTTACAGTGGGATCCAGGTACATGAGACATTTTAGCTGGTTGGAAAAAGACACTGCATGAAACTGAGGCAATTCTGCTGGTTAGACAAAAGACAATGCATGAAACTGAGGC
>CM062613.1:56562010-56564510 GCA_025617555.3 Puccinia polysora | reverse complement strand
TGAAGTGGATCTGGAACCAATCAAACGGTTATGTTGATGGCATGCACTCCATCAGTTTCAATCAAATTAAATAAGGCAAAGACCTATTAACATAAAATTTCACTTACCACCAGAGGTCATGTCCGTTTGTGAAACATTTTGTTCCTCAATTGTCACCCTAGATGAGGATTCAATTGGGGATTTCAATGATTCATTACCCAAATCCTGCTTGTCCCCAGCTTTGTTCATGGCACTATCAATGCAGTCCTTCAATGCAGCCATTTTACAAAAATGAGGCCTTGCCACTGTTCACATTATGCAAAAAAAATGCAATGCTACTTCAGTATTCAATCCAACTTTCAATTTGAACAACTACCAGGTTTGCTCACTTTCAAGTTGAGAAAGATAAATTTTGTGGGATGTTTGTTTGCAGTTTCCTATAGTGTCACTTTAATTTCACTTGAATTCCTCTTTGTTTCCCTTTGATTTCACTTTAGTGTCACTTTATGATTGCTAGTTGTGGTCCAACAGTCCCACATAGTATGTTTTTATCCCAAATTTGGGTTGATGGAATCCAAATGTGGTCCAGGGGGGCCCAAAAATTCTGGAACGACCCCCGGAGGGCCATATATCCCCATAAATGGCGCAAGACCACCATGTACAAGGGTACACAACCCAAAAGCGCCATGTACAGGGGGTATACGGCCCCCAGGGGGTTTTTCATTTTTGAGATAACCCCTTGGACACGTGTAGAAGCGTGTTTTGGCATGCATGTGCGTTTTGGACATGTGTATAAGCCCCCAGGTGTCCATTGGGCCATGTAGGGCCCTACCTGACTCCCAAACAACGGGGAGTTGTGAATTTATCATCACATTTTTTATTTAAAAATTCTTAAATTCTAGAATTGATTACTGTTAATTTTTTGATAGCTGGATGCAATTCCAAGCAGAAAGATGATCTAGGGATCTGGGATTTATGAAAAATTCTTAGAAAGGCCCTTTGAGTTGCAAATATTCATATAAACTGTGTAATTTCTCTTTTTGAGAGTGTTGGTGTCTTTGAATGATTTGAAGATGAACAATTCATTTCATTTTTTAAGAACAAGAGCCTTTTGAGGCTCCATAATTTGTTTCAAAAATTACAGTCTTTGAATTATTTTTTCCCTTGACTGCCTGGCTGCGTGAGATGGAATGATAGTTAGAAGGGAAATGTTAAATTCACACCTCATTGAGCCGTGGACACAGTTCAAAAGGGGCTGTGTGGCATGCCACACGGTCCAATCCAAGCTGTGTACAACCCCCCATGGCTCAAAGAGTCCATCCTTGTCCCCCGGCATGTTGTATTCCACACAACTACATTTGACCCATGTGGAGTTGTACATGGCTCAAATGTAGTCGTGTGGCATCCCACACGCCACCAGACCGCGGTGAGCCAAAAGAAAATGGAATGAAAGGGCACTAACATTACCCATGAATCAAATAAACCTTCCAAAAAACAGGAATCTGCCAAAAAATCAAAGAAATCAAAAAATGTTGATTTTTTGGTTAAAAAAAATAAAATAAAAAAATGTTGATTTTTTGGTTAAAAAAAATAAATAAATAAATAAAATAAATAAAAAACAAAAAAACAAAAAAAAAACTGGTAATATCCAATGGACTAGCCCTAAATTAAAAACATCCAAAAAAACACAAGTAACTGGACTATCCCTAAACTAAAAACACCAAAAAAAAGACAAGTAACATGAAAAGCCCTAAAGAAAAAACACCAAAAAAAATATGAGTAACTTGACAAGCCCTAAAGTAAGTTCAACTTGAATAGCCCTTAATTAAAAGGGACCAAAAATTTAAGAAGTCTCTTGACCACTCTTAAGTAAGGGTGCCAAAAAAATACCAGTCTTTTGACCAGGAAAAAAATACAAGAAGTCATTTGACCAGCCCTAAAGTAAAAGTGCAAAAAAAATGAAAGTCTTTTGACCAGCCCTATAGCAAAAACACCAAAAAAAAAACAAGTTCAACTTGTGTTTAGCTGATCCCATCCCAAGCTTAACATAAGTTAAGCTTATGATGGAATTAGCCCAACACAAGTTGAACTGACTTACCATTAAACTCTCATTCAAAACACTCAATATAATGATGTTAGCTCAAAACCCTCAACATAATGATGTTCAAAATGTGATAAACCTTTATATTAATAGAACCCTTGAGCTGCATTAGAATTACAATTTATATGAAACCCAATGATGAAATTAAGTCAAAGTCTATAATCTCTAGAACCTAGAATAAATTTGCAGTTGATCTTTGAGATGATCAACCCAACCAGAGGCTTTTTTCAAAATCAAGGAACGTGGTTTTGCTGCAATGGGCGGGATTGGAATCATTTCTCCCCAAGTGCTATTAGAACCCAGTGGTTATTGTTTAAAAATTAAATGAAAATTGGATCTGATTGATCAGTAACACAATTTTTAATTGGAGTATAAGTATCACATGACTCCAATGAAATGAAAAATATAGGTCTGGAATAT
>CM062613.1:56555854-56561910 GCA_025617555.3 Puccinia polysora | reverse complement strand
ATGGCAGAATTAAAGGTCAATTGTCTGATTATGATAACAAGCTCTTATCTTGGCATTCAGGAATTTTTTGATTCATTTGGGAATATGCTACTACTTTGGAAAGGATTCTGTTTCAAATTGAGGAATTGGGCCTGACCATTTGCAGATCCAAATTGGCTGCTTGTTTCCCTGCTCTGGAAATTGTTGGCCATGTGGTCTGCAAGGAAGGAAGAAGGATGGCATCATCCAAATTCAACAAGATCATCTCTTGGCCAACTCCAATCAATCCCACTGAAGTTAGAGGCTTTCTAGGTGCTGTAACTTATGTTCAAATCTTCATTCCATCTTTATCCAAAATCTGTTCTGTTGATATCAAACCTGTCCTCTTTGTCTCCTTGTTCATGCTCATGTTGTCCTGTCATTTTTCTTTATGCTGCCCTGTCATTTTTCCCTACACTTACTTTCTCACTACTCCTTCAGTTTCCTCACTCACCACTTGTTGTCATGCGCCGCTACTGTCCAACCATTGTATATAGTCTAAAACTGTCACCAGTGCCAGCTCCACTATAACGCAGCTGTCTACTTTCACCTTTTGCTGGCTCTACTTTGATCCTATCAACTCCTCAGCCCTAGAGGGCCTTCAACCGCTGCCTATAAGTTCCTGCTTGTCTTTCAACCAAACCAGCCCACCATTCAGGACAAAGACACTCAACCACTCAACTCAAGCTGTCAAGTTGAACAACCAAATGAAGTTGGAACTGCTAAAATTCTACCTAAGCCTTCATACAGGCCATACCCCAGCCCGTAGAATCCTGAAGAGTTTAATGTTTCCTTTGGTCTCTTCTTTCCTTCAGTTATTTCATTCTTCAACACTTTCTGTTCTAGCTATCTCCTGACCCAGTTGGCTGCAATGCAATTCACAGCCTGGTTCAGGTTTCAGGTCTCACATAACTTTCATCATTTTCCCCTTTGCATCATCTAACCAGGAAAGAAGCTGAATTTATTTGGACCCAAGATTGTGAACATTTATTTCAGTTTCTCAAAATGATTGTTGGTAAAGACATAGTTTTGAAAAGGATTGCTTATGGACCAGGAGCTGGCAAGATCTAGCTGGCTTTTGATTCTATTTATCAATCTGTTGGGGCTGTTCTTACTCAGGAAGATGAAAATGGTTGGGAATGTCCTGCCCTTTATGCATCCTTGTTATTTTCAGATGTGGGATCCAGATACACTCAACCAAAACTGGAACTCTGCAGCATGGCTCAAATGTTGAAGAAACTTCAAACAGTTCTCTGGGGTCAAAATTTTGAATTAAAAGTGGATGCTTGATCCATCATTGAAATGATCAATGCTCCCAGCCTACCAAATGCTCCTATGACTTTTTGGGTGGCTTTTATTCAGTTGTTCTCTTTTGATATTGTTCACAGGCCTGGAAAATCTTTCACCATGCCTGATGGTTCATCTCAATGTCCTTGGGGAGATAATTAATTGGATGTTGGCATGGATTTTGACAAGGAGGAACCTATAATTCAACCTGTCTTCTCTTTCTCCTATCAATATTACTCTGGCTTTCAGCATGGTTTCTGTTTTAAATTAGAGAAGTACCTTTAAAATATCCAAAGACCCCCTGATCTTTCCACAAAAGAATTTTGATCCCTTAAAAGAAAGTCCTCTAATTTCTCTTTCAAAGGTTCTAGGCTTATGAAAAGAGGAAATTCTTGTGCTCTCATTGTTGTTACTATCCCTTCTAAGCAAGATTCAATCCTTGAAAATCTCCATGAGGGTCTTGGTCATTGTGGGGAAACCAAAACTTATCAACGCATATCCAAATGATTGTGGTGGCCATCAATGAATAAATCTGTCTCTCAATGGTTCCAGAGTTGTGAAGTTTGTCAGAAACGTGATCTTAGGCCCCCAGCTGAAATTTTTTATCCTACTGGGCAGTCCACTGTCTTTGGAAGGTGCTATGGATGTGGTTCATATTAAGGCAGGTGGTGCTAATTATCTCATTGTGGCTAGAGATGATTTTTCTGGATTGGTTGAAGCAAAATTCCTTGAGAATCTCAGCTCTGAATCAGTGGTAGCTTCCCTCTATGACAACTGGACAATGCATTATGGCTTGGCTTGATCTTATTCTACTGATGGTGGCTCTTAATTTGGTGGCAAACTTGCTGAAATGATCTGATCACTTCCTGGAAAGCATAGGTTTACTAATCCTTAATATCCAGAAGGCCAAGGCATGGTAGAACAAGGCCATTCTCCTTTGAGGGCTGCTCATGTCAAACTGGCTGGTGAGAGTGGAAAGAATTGTTGCAAATTTCTTCCTCTGGTTATATTCTCTCATAAAATCTCAAATAAACAGACAGCTGGCTACTCACTTTATAAAATCATTTTTGGCAAGAGGGCTGTCCTTCCTCTTGATCTTGGAATGGAATATTTCCTTGTTATCTCATGGGAGAAGTTTTTCTCAACCACCAATCTATTAGTTGCCAGATCCAAGCAACTTTAGAAAATTGGAGACATTTGTGACAAAGCTTATCAGAAGATGATGCAATCAAGAGAAAAATCAGTTCAGTATTAGGAAGATAAGCATGCAAATCAAATCAGGGATCCCTGAAATCCTGGTAATCTAGTTTTGGCTTATAATTGATCCTTGGAGAAGCAGTGGGGAAAGCTCTTTTGAAATTGTTGGAATGGTCCTTATTGGGTGGTTTTTCAATTCAGAGGTGGATCCTATGTTTTGGAAGAACTGGATGTTACTCAGTTGGCCAGAAGGTTCTCTGCTGATCAAGTCAAGAGGTTTCATTTTCTTGGGGGAAATTTGGGGTCAAAGTAATTTTTCCCAATTGTGTACCACCAGGATCATCTACTGAATTTTTTTTGTTGTAAAACTCTGCTTTATGCCACATATGTGAGCACCTGGGACGGCCTCTTTTTTTTGCTCCTGCCAGTTCTAGGGGTCTCTTGGATGGATCAAGATTTTTTTGTCAACTCTTCAATCACTCAAGATCAATAAATGGCCATTTTTTCTTTATATTTTATCCTTTTCTTTTTTTTAAAAATAACGTCAAGATCTCAAGATGCAGACTATGGAAAGTCTGTAAGTTTGGGAGAGATGTGGTGACCAATTTGGTACACCTCAAGAAAAGAGGCAAAAAATTGTTTAAAAAAATTCTGTTTCATCCATCATCATCAAAAAAAAATGCTGCCATGGGTACTATTGCTCTTTTGTTCCTCCCAAATTCTCTCTGTCCTAGCTGTCTAGGAAGGCCTCTCCAGGAGCTCCAATTCCCAGATCATCTGTTCAATCCCTCCTTGTTGTGCTTGCAGCCCCAATTTTTGGCCAAAACTTGTCTCCACCTCCTCCTCATCCTCAAATTGAATTTGAATTGAAACTTGAATCCCAACCCTAATCCAGTTCCTATCATTTGTTGACTTAATCCTATTGATTGAATCAAGTCTCATTGACGGAATTCCCTTTGGACCAACGCAAATCATCCACTGCCACAACTGCCCCCTCTGGTAAATCCAGATTCAGTACATCCTATACCCTTGCTCAATTACAAGTCATTGACTACTACTACCACCCTCAAACATCATCATCATCATCCAAAACCCAAAGAACATTTTTATCAAGTTGCAATCAATTTCAAAACAGTAAGATCAAATGTGTCTTCCAGAACAGTCAATGTTCCGCTTGTGTCACTGCTGTAGAGAATCCTGTTGGATTATGTCAATAAAGTAGCAAATAGCTTGCTAGAAGTCCTTGAAGAGGAATTTAGTATTACTTCTAATCTTTTAGATTATTAGTAAGACTAAAAGTGTTTTTGAATTGCCTGCCCTTGTAGTACTATAGTAAGTCTGCACAATAATTTATTTAAATTAATGGCTGGTTTCTTTGAGACTTAATATAGGTCTCAGATCAGACCTAGATTAATTATTTAACTTTTTATTGGTAGGTTTTTTTGGAGAATAGAACAGATTTATTGGTTTATTGGTTAATTATTGATCATATATATTTGATCTTAACCAATATCCCAATATTAAAAAGTTCAAGAGTTTATCAAAGGGATGGTTTAGGAGAGGAACCAAGGATGGGTTTACCCACAGGGGGCTGGGTAGAGGAAAGGTTGGTGGTTTCTTTTTTTTGTGCTCTCTTTCTTTGTAAGGTTCATTTATTGATTAAGGGGTGGTTTTTCTTTAATCTGGTGCTGAATATTTAGGTCACAGAAGAACCCTATTTCAAGCACCTTTTGGGTGGTTTAATTGGTCAAAGATGGGTTATAATTTTGTCTCTGATTTCCTGTTTCTTTATAATTGGTTCACTAATAATATTTATCTGGGTAGGTACCACAGATGGATGGGCCAGAGGGCCTGTTAGGTGGTTTGATGAGTGGTTGGGGATGGGTGATAGGCCAGATGGCATAGAGGTGGATGAGTGAGTGGCCTGCAAGGGCCTGGGGTGATGATGATACAACCTGGATAGGGCAGAGAGGCCCTCCTTAAATAGAAAATCTGGTCCTCAGGGGATGCTCAGGGCTGCCCCTGAGGGTGCCCTGGGGATTCCCCTGTTACAGTGGGATCCAGGTACATGAGACATTTTAGCTGGTTGGAAAAAGACACTGCATGAAACTGAGGCAATTCTGCTGGTTAGACAAAAGACAATGCATGAAACTGAGGCAATTCTTCTGGTTTGGAAAATATTGTACAGGGTTTCCATGCCTGAACATCCTTGCATAAATTGCTGTGAGGTGCTGATAAGGTTGGTCTGGTGCTGGTTGCTTATTTGGTACTGACTGTTCTTCCTGCATGTATTGATGTGCATTCACTGGTGGTTTGCTTGGTACTACTTGCTTCTACCTTCATGTATTTCTGTGCATTACTGGTGTTTTGTTTGGTGCTGCATGGTCTTGAATGCCTTCATATATTGCTGGTTAGTACTGTGAGTTTTACTTACTGTTGGTTATCACAGGCTCCTGACTACATAAATTGCTGTGTGGTGCTGAGGTTGATTGGTACTGTTAGTTTTTTTGGCATCACATGCTTCTGACTACATCAATTTCTGTGTGCTGCTGGGAGTTGTTGGTAATTGTAGTTTGTTTGGTATCACATGCTCCTGACTACATAAATTTCTGTGTGGTGCTGGGGTGGGTTGGTACTGGTATTTTTTTTCGTTTTGGTTAATCCTAGTTCCACTTTCTCCTGCCTATACTGCTCCTGTATACTTCTGCACAGCTTTCTGTATGTATATTTGCTTGTTTGTTTGGTTCTTGTTGAGACTGTTGTCACTTCCTCATGCCTAAACTGTTTCCTGTATACTTATTCACAGCCTTCTCCATGTATATTTGCTTGTTTGTTTGGTGAGGTTACAGCGCTGAACTAGCTGCACTGCCTCCTGTATCTGTATTGCTGTATTCCGGCTGAGGTGACAGGGTTTTATGGTCCTGGTGTTGAGGGTAAGCTTTTACTGGTATGTACTTGAGGGTTTCCAATTCATGTCTTCATGCCTTCCACAGAGCTGTGACACCTGGTTGGGTATGAGTTTGCCACAATTGGAGGTTTTTTGGGCTGTATCTTCTAATCCATGAGAGATAGGGGGGTACTTTGGCTGAGTGACTATGGATTGTTTCTGATGTATAATCCATTTATGAGATTAATTTGATGTTTTGAGCTTTTTTTTACACTATAATAGTGAGTCTGATGGCTATAGGACAGGTTTTCACTACCACAGCACCAGAGTGCCATGTACATTTTCTAACCCTGGTAGTCTCAAGGAAAGACCTCTCACTCAAAAAAATGTTGGAAATCTTCAGGCAAGGATTTGATTGCTTGAGAGACTCATCCATGCTATTGATCCCAACCTTGATCAATTGAACATAATCTCTGACCATCAGGACCCTCACAATCCCCTCCTTTTTTCCCTTGTCTCACCCCCTTCCACTTTTGGATGGGGTGGGTGTTTGTTGTTTTCCGCGCCAGTCCACCTGTCATCTTTTGTCTCTCCAACTGTTGTCCACGCAAGTCCACCTGTCACCTCTACCCACACCATTAACTTCTCTTCTGACCTCTTTTGTCTT